>JAXIVJ010015719.1:7500-30766 GCA_036785665.1 Chirona hameri
ATGTTTTAAACGACTCTTTGGAGGAAAATTATAATAACCCGACAAAATGTTGGTGATATTCGGAATGACCTCGATAATTGTATGTTGCAAGCTCATTCTATATTTTAGCGTGGCGGTGAAGCGGTCGTGGGTGGGTGGTGAGCCCTTTCCATTCGATCAATGTTTGGAGTTCCAATTCCTTCCAATCAACTAACGCATCCACCTTTGTATGCCATTCTTTCGTCAGCAATAAAACCGAGCACTGGACTCACTGAAAGGCCCAATATTAATACAATAAAAATAACACAATGTCGATGTGCTGAAGTCATATGCTTCTATTGCTTACAATAGAAGCAGCTCTGAAGCAGCTAGCAGCGGCGGATCCCGACTGGTGGTCCACGAGCGGCTACGTCGGGCCCCACTCTGGTACCCACCACTGGCGGATCCGAATATACACTACACAATAACGAAGAGGCGCGTTGTCTTCGTGGCCTGAGACAAATGACATATAACACATATAAGATACACATCGAAAGCAATTACAAGCTAAAGCGACTAAAAATTAAGCTTTTAGTCTGGCCATAAGGAAAACTGACTTACAATATATGTATTACGGAAGTCAAATGCTTCTACGAGCAGCAAATGACACTATGCATGCATGCTTACATGTTGAAGGACGGCTTCGCTAGTCTAGCATAAAACCTGGAGGTATCTAATTCCAACATGCAATAGGCCCAGCTAGGGTCGAGCCTACGCTACAACAGCACACACCTGAGTATTTCTTCTCGCACAACAAGCGTTCAGAACAGAACAGAAGCGTGCATGGTCTTGACACAAATACAACGGTATGAATTTCAATACTCGAAAGAAGACAGAGTATAAATTACCGTAAACACTACACTTTTACCCAGACCTTTTAAAATGTTCCCAAGTAATCAACTAGGGGTTTGTAGACAGAAGCATTGGTATTGCATAAAGTTAATAGAAACAATTTGCATCTATGACAAACCTCATGTCACGTTTCATGATACCGCATTTAACATAGGTAATTCACAACGTAATGCAGGGAATTCCACTTGTGGAACCTTACTAGGATACCAAACAACACAACTTATGAATGACGACAAACACAAAACACTCTTCAACGCCTAAGACATGCTGCTACGTTCCACTGTTCCCCACGACAGCAGTATCTCGTTATCCCCCTATATTATATAATGATGCATTTTTGACTGATGTAAGGAACATTGGATGGCACTCTGTTGTAAAACAAAATGAAACATGTCAACAGCGGTGGGAGGCTTTTTCAAATACGCTTAACGAAATGTTAGACTTCCATGCCCCCATCAGAAAATTTCGAGTTCACAACCCCCGTCCCCCACCGGTTTCGAACGAAACCCTCAATCTGATGAAGCAGCGCAAACGATATAAAGAAACACACGATCCAGCGTATCAGGAAATCAACACATGAACTAAACGGGCGATTCGCAAAGACTGTTGGGGAGATATAGCAACCCGCGTCCACAACTCAACATCCTCGTCATTGCTTCAGAAATTAAAATATGTAATTGCACCTAAACGTGGATACACAAAGCAACCGCAAAATTTAACACCAGATGACCTGAACGATTACTTTAGAGCAGTAGGTACAAACACCAGAGACGAGGTGGTGGCCGACTTCGACCGCTCGGGCCGAGAAAAGCTTTTTACTCGACTACCTAGGGTCAATGCTGGGTCAATGAGGCTTACACCAGTCACGTTGACTGAACTAAGGCGTGCTTTATTTTCACTACCCAACAAAGACTCTTCGATAGAAGGTGACGCCCCAATCAAAATTTTAAACTAACATTTGATGCAAATGGACACTACCTTTTACGTATCATTAACACTAGCTTTGTCTCTGAAACCGTGCCCTCTGCCTGGAAAAGGGCGACCGTCATTCCTCTATTTAAATGAGACCATCCATATAAATCATCAAATTTTAGACCTACAAATTTTCCAATTTTAGACCTGTATCACGAAAGTTCCTGGTATATGCAAAGTAGTAGAAAAGTTAGTACAAAAACAGTTGACAAACTACCTCCAGAGCCAAAATATATTGATCGAAGATCAACATGGTTTCATGCCGCAACATTCGACATGTACCGCCCTACTGACAATGACTGACGAAATTGTCAGGGGCATGGATCGATTCCAAATTTCCCTATTGGTTCTCATTGATTTGAGTCGCTGCTTCGATGTTATTGATCACAAAACGCTCATTAATAAGTTCGAATTACTGCAAATTTCATCAGGCGGGTTTAAGAGCTACCTACACGGACATGTACAACGGGTTAAAGTAGGGGAAAGTTTCTCAAAGCCACTTCCTATCACAATTGGACGTTCCAGGGTACTTGTCTCGGCCCATTACTGTACAACATTGCAAGCAACGATCTCGCATGCCACATTCCAGCTAAAATCAATGGCTTCAAGGTCACAGCGGTGCGTGATGC
The DNA here is from genome assembly GCA_036785665.1 of Chirona hameri. NCBI lineage: Eukaryota > Metazoa > Arthropoda > Thecostraca > Balanomorpha > Balanidae > Chirona > Chirona hameri. Next base: position 9,972 of record JAXIVJ010015719.1, read on the forward strand.
CCATGACACACAGCTCGCTGTCACAGGCCCTCGAAATCAAATTGGGGAACTACAAAGGAACATGGAAGAGTTGCTAGTAACGATGTCAACGTGGTTCCAACAACATGGAATTTTGCTATTTTTATAAATTTAGTCCGAATGTTTTGTATGGATGGATTTTTGAGGTCAGGACCCACCCTAAGCAGAGGTTGTTGCGCAGGTCCTGACCTCACCACCCGATCACGCAATTCCTGTTGGCCGGCAGAATTTAGAGGCGAAAGTTTTATGTGCCCGACATACTTGGACACGGTCCGCCCCGCTCACTGACGTCACCTGACGTTGAGTGCGACCGCTGCCACCGGCCGCAGGCCATCTCAGTCAGGAGCAAATAGCGAGCACTGAAGCGACTCGAACCCGGGCTGCCACTACCGCGATAGGTCAGAAGTCCAGCACTCTCCCACTGAGCTACAGGGGCGGCATGAAGGTTAACCCTCGCCTGTGCAGCGTCCGATCAGTGCGTGACCGTACAGGGGGGTACAACCCCCTAACGTTTCGCCCCTAATTGGGATAGAGCTTCGATTAAAAATCGAGCGTGTTGCTTGTCGCGAGAGGAAGCCATTGATACCCGATTTTAAGGTCCTAGGTCATTAGGTGATTTCTGAGGTCATGTCAATGACCCAAATGTCATCAAAATTGAAAATGCGTATAAATTGAATTTTATCGAGCTAAAATCGTGAATGAGCATATCATAAAGCTTAATGGGTGCGAAATTCGTAATCAGCGTCACAAAATGTTCTAGAAACTGCCAAATTCCAAAAAGGTCATGTCAGGTCATGTCAGGTCATTTGAGGTCAGTGACCTCGGTTGACCTGTTGGGGCGCATGACCCCACTGGTCAACCGAGGTAATAATATAATTATGTAAAATGGATCCCATATTTGGAATCAGCGTCATACAATGTCCTAGAAATTGCTAGAAGCCAAAAAAGTAATATGAGGTCATTGGAGGTCAGTGACCTCGGTTGACCTCTGAAAAGGTCAATAGAGGTCATAATCTCAATGGAAATCACAACTCTCACCTGGAAACACCTGTGCATATGCTTCCTGAACAACAAACACCATGAAACTGCACAAGTTACCAGAATCAATACTACGGGACGCCAGTTGCGCTTGACATGACCTTGAAAAACAGGTCAAAGGTCACGGGTCATGTGACCTATGGCTTAATTTGTCTTCTTCTCAGAATATGTGTCAAATTTTTCAAAGTAGGGTACTGAAAGTTGCATCGCAATCGGTTGATATTTACGCGAGTTATTCCCGAAAAAGCGAGGGGGTGGCATCAACCCCCTGCACTGGCGAGGGTTAATGCGGCAAAAACTTTTTTTTTGTGCGGAGACAGGAGGCAGTTAAAGCGTATTGCGCACACCCCAGTATTTTATTTTATGGGAGAGCAAATTCAATGCTCCAACGAAGTCAAAAATTTAGGAGTGGTGATGGATGAAACATTGTATGGGAATATCATATAAAGAACATCACTGATCGCTGCTTTGGAATTTTGATAGGATTAAGCCATGTAAAGCATGTCTTGCCGGCAGAAGTGTTGCCGCGCATTGTCGATTGTCTGGTGCTATCACATGTGAGATACTGTGTACAAGTGTATGGCAGTGCCAGTGTGACGTCTCCAAAACAAAAATCGCCGCACGAGTCATATCAGGACGCAGGAAATACGACCACATCTCTGATGTATTGCATGAATTAGGTTGGCTAAATGCGTTAGATTTAGTAAAATACCCTGACTTGTGCATGTTGCATAAGGTTATAACTAGTGCGAAACCTTCGTCGTTGGCGTCGCGTATCCAGTTCAACTACGAAATACTGGAGCGTGATACCCGACATTCGAAACATCGACGATCCTGCCTCGACCTAGGAACAATCACGGAAAGCGCACATTCTTGTATAAGGCTTCATTCATACAATGCACATATTTCATCTCAGTGTGTTCTGAATTGCAGTTGACGCCCATTATATTTTACACTTGCTCAATAATTTTATGATGTCGGCAAAACAGGGCAAAATGTTTTAGCTCATTTGTATGTTCTTCCGGTGTACGTTATGTTCCGGTGTACCAGGGCCACGACCGCACCGGTGTACCAGGACCGTACCAGGACCACCGCGCCGGCGTACCAGGGGTAACACCGTGCCGGCGTACCAGTGCCACGACCGCGCCGGCGTACCAGGACCATCGCGCCGGCGTACCAGGACCACCGCGCCGGCGTACCAGTGCCACGACAGCGCCGGTGCACTACGGGACGGATCGCCTTCAAAATGCTTCTTAATTCGAAAAATGAAACCTCAATTTTGAGGACGATAGAGACGGACCTCTGTGCCAAATTGACCGGCGCATCGAGTGGTAGCATTTGTTTTGGCGTTCAACTATTGCTATGTGGCAAAAAGTTGCCTCAAAGTCAGGCAACGTCGCCCAAGCAGCGTGCGCACTCGGAGTAGCCGAGTGAACTACCTTAACTTAATCATTCATTATGGCATAACGTATCCTTCTATGGTAAAACTAAGCATACCAACGTAAACATGGGTCTTTCAGCATACCTATACACCCTTAATCGAATTTCGAAGTTAATGTTTAAGCATGTTAGGAACACTTGCAATATCGCTTACAATGCTGACTCATTTTATTTTATATCCTCATTTGCATGTAATCGTAAAAAATGCCGCCAGACGTCGCCAAGTTTTTGCCATGATGTATGACAGAAACATCATGCCAAAGTGTTGCAAAAGTTTTTTTTGCTTCTGTTTGCTTCTCTGTGAGATATGTCAGCTTGCAGTTAGCGTTTACCGGTCGGCCGGTGCGGCTCACGCATGCGGCGAGGCCGTTCCGTCTTAGGTTGAGTGCGAACCACCCAAGGCTATCGCGAGAGATGTTGGATTAGTTGAGTCGCGGTGGTTGCCATGGTAACGGCTCAAACGTTGCCTGAGGCAAATTGACCGGGGCTGGCCAGGGCCCTGGGGCCTGGCAGGTCACGGTCGACCGGCTTCAGTCGTTAGTTGAGTGCGTGGGGGGGGGGGGGACACTGCGTCACCATTCGACGCCATGTTACGAAAGGAGCTCTTTGAAGTGATTCAGAAGGAAGGAGGGATTCAGAAAGTCACAATAGCGAGCCTGATATCTGCCATTGAGTTCAGAAACTTCAGATTAGGAACTGAACTCTCTGGTGAAGCTCTGCAACAATGGACACAACACTTATACAATTTGTTGTACAATGGTCGAAAACGTTGGAAGCGCGCAGGGCGGGGCAATGCCAGATTCATCAAGGATAACGAGGATTGGCTTAATCAACCAATCGAGTCGCCCGTCGAAACTCTTTCCGTGTCGCGAGGCCGTCGCCAACTCGATTTCTCGGACAGCAACGCGAGGCCAAACGGAGTGCGACCACGAGTCTGGCAACAAAACACGTGGCCGATAAACTGGTCCAAGCGGCCAAGAGACGAGCTCGATCGGAGGGGCGTGGTGATCTGTCTTTCGTACTGAAAGAAGTGACAGCCTCGCCAACACGACCGACAAAAGTCCGCCGACTTCTTGGACGGCCAGTTTTTGTACCTCGTCCCTACACGAGGAACCAAGCCCTGGCATAGTTTGTGGATCGGCACGACACACAGGCATCGTGGCAGCTATCGCGGATATCAGCGAAGAAGCAAGGCGCCAACATATACCCAAGCTGTCGTGAGATAACTGCAGCCAAGTCTGAATGTTATCCAGGTAATATCAAGCTTCAACCGACCAGAGCCGAGGTTTGCCTCCAGTCACTCCTGGCGCATACGGCCAACCGCATCATCAGTCTTCAAGAGGATGTTATCCGCCAGGTTGCAGGTGAGCCGATTTAATTCATATGGATACACTTATGTAGTAAAAAATCGCATTTATAATTGATTCAAACGCATTTATACGCATAAGTGGCTTATCCCGATGTCAGAAGTGCTGAAAACTACGATCGTTGATTAGTGGTCGCAATATTAGCAGATTTACACACATTAACTGGGACCAGTAACATTATACTTTTGATGATTGCCAACTTATATATCAGCCTCACTTTTCAACTTTGCATACACCATCAACAAGTATCCGTTGAAAAAAGAATGACCACTGTTTTTGTCTACTTGCACTAACGGTAACTCATCTACACATCCACAGGCGAAATAGAAGAAATCAACCTTGAGCTCGTTTGTCTCCGAGTGGTACTCGAGAGCTCTGTCTGTGAACAGCTCAGCTCAGTTCAGAACTTATGTTCAGCTATGGGGCTTAGTTATGTAGACTTATGGGATCAGTTCTATGAGTGGCGTAGGTACTATATGAAGGATGGGCTTCACTTATCGGATGAGGGGGCAAGGGCTTTGGGAGATGCCTACAGAAGTGTCATTCAGGGAAACTAGGTAGGAGGGGGGTCGGGGACGCTAGTACTAGGGCATCAGGAAGTAAGCATTGGTAGAAGTTCATGTCAGAATAGGACAGTAGATCATAATTCCCTCAGAATTAGTAGAGTCAGCTCAAAGTATAAGATCACATGTGTGTTGCTGAATGCCCAAAGTATTAGGTCTAAATTTGATGAGTTTGAGTGTTATGTTGCCCTTGAAAAGCCTGATATCATTTGTGTAACCGAGACATGGGTTAGTGAGGGGTATAATAGGATAGGCTACAGGATTTCGAGTTACAAGGGTATAACATGTTCTCATACTGCAGAGAATCACGGCAGGGGGGCGGAGTGTTTGTATATGTAAATAGCTTGTACTGCACTACTAGAGTTGATGATTCTAGTAAAGTAAAAGAAGTAGAATCAATCTGGCTTGACATTAAAATTGGTACAGGAAACAGAGGAAGGTTGAGGATAGGTGCATTTTACAGACCAGGGAATCTTCCAAGGAACTCCCAAGCTGAAACAGACCAAGATATTTGTGAGGAAATACGTAGGAACTTTCGGGCTCAGTGTCTTATTATGGGAGATTTTAACTTAAGAGGATACGAAAGTATAGCAGAGGAAACAAATGAGTGTAGGTTGTATAGGCACATCTTTGAAGAGGAGCTTTTCATGCATCAGTTTGTAACAGAGCCAACCAGACATTGCTCCATTCTAGACCTTGTATTCTCAGACAACAGTGATCTAGTTAGTGACATAAGTATTTGTGCAGGTCTAGGAACCAGTGATCACAATATGGTTAAATTCAATATCTCATCAGAAATGAGGCCCAAAGATAACCTTATTATGGTTCCAAACTTCAGCCGGGCTGATTTTGATGGTATTAGAAATGACCTCGCACAGATAAAATGGAACGTTGAGTTGGCAGGTTTAGATGCATGTGAGGCCTGGAATGTTTTCAAGGCTAGATTAAGCCAAATTCAAAATCGGCATATACCCCTCAGGCACAAACGTAACAGAACCAAGGGCAAACCAGTTTGGCTTACCCCAGAAGTAAGGAGTGCTATACAAGCTAAAAGAAGTGCATTTGGCATTTTGAAGGGATCTTCACTAGATATAGATCGGAAGGCCTACCAGAATGCAAGAAATTCAGTTAAGAAAAAGGTCAGAGCAGCTAAAAGGGCAAAGGAACTTGATTTAGCTAGACATTGTAATGCAGATAGTAAGAAGTTCTTCAGTTTTTATAAGTTCAGTACAGTTTCCAAAAATATAGGTCCATTTAAGGTAGATGATGTGTTAGTTAGCAAGGACAGTGAAATGGTTGAAGTGCTTAATGATCAGTTTCAATCTGTCTTTACTATCGAGGACCAGAGTAGTATTGCAGCACTTCAGCCTGAGCTAGAGACAGAGGAGACTATAGGAGAGCTAGGTGGCATAACTAGTGAACTTGTTCTAGAATATCTAAAGAAAGTAAGGCCTAACAAGGCAGAAGGACCTGATGAAATCCATGCTAGACTTTAAGAGAATCTGAAAGGGAGTTGTCGGTTCCATTAGCCATAATATTTTCTAAATCACTCGCAGATAGTAAAATTCCACTTGATTGGAAAAGAGCAAATGTTGTTCCTATTCATAAAAAGGGAGATAGAAGTAAAGAGGAAAACTATAGACCGGTTAGTCTGACCTCATTAGTCTGCAAGGTGCTTGAATCAATCATCAAAGATAAGATTGTTGAATTCTTGGAACAAAATGAACTCATCAAGGATACACAGCATGGCTTTAGGAAGGGCCGTTCTTGTTTAACTAATCTTCTGGAGTTTTTGGATGTTGCAACAGATAGCTTTGATCAGGGTAAACAGCTAGATGTAGCTTTTCTTGATTTCAGTAAAGCATTTGACAAAGTCCCCCCATACAAGACTGGGGTTGCAACTTAAAATGCATGGGATCAGGGGCAAGATTCTGGATTGGATAGAAACGTGGCTTTCAGGACGCCAGCAAAGGGTTATATTGAATGGGTGCCAATCACAATGGAAGGAGGTTCTCAGTGGGGTTCCACAGGGCTCAGTCCTGGGCCCATTGCTTTTTATAATATTTGTGAATGCAATTGAGAACAGTATAGACAGCAAAGTCTTAAAATTTGCAGACGATCTAAAAGTTGTCAGGATTATTAGAGGAAAACATGATCAGGATGTTTTTTCAATCAGATCTGGACAAGCTAGTTGAGTGGTCTGAAGCATGACAGATGAAATTCAATTTGAGTAAATGTAAGATTATGCACGCTGGACGGGTTAGCAGTAAACATAGGTATGAAATGGGTTGGCAGAAAATGGAGCAGATTGAAAAGGAAAGAGATTTAGGTGTCGTGGTAAACAATAGACTATCAGCGTCAGACCAGGTTGTAGAAGCTAGTAAAAAAGGCACTTAGAATGCTAGGGGCCATTAACAGAAATGTTTCCTACAAGAGTGAAAAGGTAATAACAAAACTGTATTGTGCATACGCTAGACCACATTTGGAGTATTGTGTACAAGCCTGGTCTCCAACATATGAGAAAGATTGCTGGTTGTTAGAAAGAGTTCAAAAAAGGGCAACAAAAATGGTTAATTGTCTTGGTAGTTTACCTTATGAAGATAGATTAAAAAAATTGGGTATGTTTTCACTTAGATATAGAAGGCTAAGAGGAGATCTAATTGAAGTCTTCAAATTTGTAAATAGTCAGCATTCTGGATATTTAAAGGGTATGTTTGAGTTCAATAGGGAAAATCGAGGTAGAGGTCATCAGCATAAAACTCATTATGAAACAAAGTAGGACTAGGCTACGGCAGTCATTTTCAGTAGAAGGGTTGTAGGACATTGGAATATGCTACCAGGGGATGTCGCTGATGCAGTGACACTTGCTTCCTTCAAAATTAGATTAGATAAATACTTTACAGAGAAGGGATTAGTTCATAAATACTCGTGGGATTAGCCTTCTTTTATGCAGGTAGAGTAAAGGTGATTTGAAGGGGCGAGACTGGTGGAGGGGGGGGGGGGTGGGGGGGGGAGAGGGGGGGTGCAACCTCGGATGGGCCCAAGAGGCTCTTTGTTGCACTTTTCTTTTATGTCTTTATGTCTTTAAGTGGAGCTTTTGACGGGAGCGGACAGCTCAGAGCATCTACAAGCAGGCTGGTACGTCAGCTGCAGCGGAGGATAACCAGAGTCCTGTTCAAGGGTTCTTAAATGTAGACAACTACAGCCTTGTTGGACCGTATCAAAATGCTTTGTTCAAGGCTTTGTTTCTTCCTAGTTGTAGGCAGGCAAATCCAGCCAAGGCTTGAGAATGTGTGCAAGTCAACCGCCGTCGCAGGAACTCATCATGGTGCGTCATCATGTCGCTATCAGCCAAATCAGCGGCGGGACTTGCATAACCCCCATTTTTGCAAATGACAAAATTAAATTGCTTAACGGTTAAGTTTTTAGGAAAAATGACCCTTAGCACTTTATACATTTCAAGAACAGCCGAAGATAATGGCTATCTCAACTCAAAACTAATACAAAGGTGAAACCATTCCCTTTAAGTTCGAAATAGCACAGCAGGGCGGCTATGGGGAAGGGGGGGGATAAAAAGAAAAACAAATACAGTCCCATTATCATTATCTGGTATTGGTATTGGACTGTTGTGGCTACAGTTCAATAATATGTTCCTGAAGGCTGGATCCCACTGTTTTGCAATGCATTGCGCATATTATGATGCAAAACCAATAGTATGGCAAAAGAACATTTGCCTTTATAGCAGTTCAATGAAAAGCGAGAGGCGAACAAAATGTATATGCCGCTGCTTTTAGCAGGAAGGTATTGCTGCGGTCATGCAATTGCATAGTGATAGCTACTGCAATAATAGACCATGTGTTGTTGTGCGTCGAACAATGCTTTTACGAAGGTAGATCGGCACATTACACAAACCAGATAGATTGCTATTGAGTGGGTGAAGACCACGCGAACATTGTCTTCCCTCATTGCGCCGCAAAAAAAAGCGCTGAAACATGGATGCGCCCCCGTACAACCCTAGTGCGCCTGTATCGATTTTCACTGCCGGTCAGTGTGTGTCTGCGGTATGGCGGAGGGGGATGGGGTGGGGAGGTGTCGGGTCCCACGGAACCCGGCACCAACACGCCGACAGCCGAATTAGCTGCGAGTGTACCTGCTCACCGAGCGGCCGGCACGATACTGTTCGTGTGCGGCCAGCTCCCGCCCCGCCGCGTGACGCGACGGCGCACGAATAACCCCTCTAGGAAATCCGCCGGCTTGCCCTTCAAACATGCCCCAGGTCAGGCAGGTCCGCCGCCGGGGGTCGGGTGGGGGCTCGGGGTCTGGGGCCGGAGCGGAATACGGGTGGGGTCGAGACGCCGGGTTCTGGACGGGGTCGGGGGGTCGGGGGTCGGATCGGGGTGGGGACGGGTGGACGGGGACGGGGACGGGGGACGGGACGGGGACGGGGTGGGGGTGTTGGGGGCAGACTCAGTGATTGTGTGGCTGAGCGCGGCTGGTCGGCGGTTCCCGACTGTCGGCTCACATGCAGCGGCAGCCCATGGCGCCGGCACCTCCACCAAATGGCAGCCGGCCGCCGAAGCCAGCGGATTTGCAAAAAGCCTGGCACGCCGATCCGACAGCCGGCCCTGCGGGCAGGATGGTGCGCTGGCTGCGACCCGGCTCACGAAGGGGAGAGGGGGAGAGGAAGGAGAGAGTGGGGCAAGAGAAGCTAGGCTGTCGACATATGAAGGGGAGGCTGTTTAGGAGCTCTCGGCGACAGTCTGTGGAAGGATAGTTGATGCAGGAATGCATTTACGGGGATTGTTGTTTGGGTTATTGACCCGGTAATGGATGGGTGTCTTCATGCAAAATCATTCAAACCACTTCAAACCTGGTTCGACTTACCCATGAACACCTATTTGTCTATATTATTATCATAATCACGAACGTGAGTTGCTTTCGCTGAAAAATGAACTAAGGTGGCAACATCAATATAAACGTCAGCAAATCGTATACTGCCGTGCGATGAACTTCTTTTCTGGAGTGATCTTATATCGTGCCGTTACGTGATATGTTAGCTTACATACTTCAGTGTTAACCCCCCACGTTAAAGATGTGCCATTTCTGTCAATTCCAACGCTTATTTCACAGGCTCTTGTATATATATTGTCTGTGCATCTCAGTGAAAATAAATGGGAAATAACTGACACGTTATTAACTGCAAAATATCGCAGTGATCTAATTTCCCGAGCAGGCTTTCAGGTGAAATATTGTTATGCCTTAATTTCATGTGCCATATTTTGGGTCTTGCAAACTTTGTTATCTAAACGTGTGGCATACACATGGAGAATACAGAATCATTGCAAGTATAATTAGTGCAGGATCGTTGATTATGTAGTATTGACATCATATAATGCATTTATCATTATGCTTTCCAGGATGGCTCACATGGGTAGATGGATTAATGGATTATCCGCAACATTCATCAAAACAAGGCGTTCCGATGCTGAAATATTACTATTTAGATTTGCCGTGAAACAATTATAATACACTGATGTTGAGAACATTACATCCATCTGATAGTCTTTGGAATGTTCACTAATCACGCATCAACCCTCAAGTACTGCCAGTAACGAATGCATCCACTCTACAGTAATGTCATTTTGAATGGGTTTGACACTGGTGTCACATTAGGTACGGTTCAGTCACAAAGCATGCGACGTGGTGCTCGTGTTGAGCCAGTGTACACTGTGCACGGCTTCCATTCGCTCGACAAGCACAAATCACAGAGACCAACAGGACAGATCCAACCCGAAATATAAATTCACTAATGTCTTCTAACAATGCCAGCACGCTCAGATTTAAAAGCAGTCTGTATATGTGATGGGGTCGAGCATACTGTTCAGTAGACGATCATGAGTCGCCTGTTTCAGATCATGATCATGAGGTTCAGCCTGACCATGAGTCAGGTCTGTCTTCACGGTGTCGCATCGTCCTGGCAGTTTCATTCAGCGAGGAGTATTAAACAGTAAATACGCTCTGCGCGGGTGTAGAGGTGAGCGTGGCATTTAATCAATCTTACAACACGCATTACACATTGCGCAATGTGGGATTCATTTGGAAATCTGACCAGCACGCATCCATATAGTCCGTACGTTAAGGTTTACCAAAATCCCTTAACGCTGCAAGAAACTCTAAAGTTGATCCTGCTGATGTAACTCAGACGAAAGAACGGGACGGGCGGAACATAATGCTACGCGGCTACGGGCTTCGGCAAACGACGTGAGTTGAAAACATATGGGAGAAAGTCGGCGCGCGTACGGGCTTCAGCTGCGACTTGCTGCTGTGAATTACGGGAGGCGAGGTGGGGGGTAGGGGGGAGGGGGGGGGGGGGGGGGGGGGGGAGGGGGGCTCCGAGGCGACAGGACCCGCGGGGCTCAGAGACAACTCGGGGGTTACTGAAAGCTCAGCTGACCGTTGACCCCTCGGGTTTGTCCGGCGGAGCGCCTGTCGCATCGGGGCGCCGGGAGGAATCCGAACAAAACCGGGCGGGCACAGCAGTGCCGTTTAAGCTGCATCAAATACGCGTACACACGGTTACACATCTTCAATTTCAGTGAAGTCACACTGTCCATCATCCGCATGTATCCACAGCTACGTCGCATTCTCTTCATATGGCACACTCCTTGACGTCGTTATGGAAGCCAATACGCGGCACGAGCTCGGGCGAGTCCAAACAGTTTGAGAGGGGGGAGTCGCTGCAGTTGGCCACAATGGACTCGCCCTCGTCCTGCCACTCGTCATGTTTATCGCAGTGCCGGTCCAGGCCGCTGGAACCAGTCCTTCAGCACTGCCTCGTCCCCCCGGCCGGCGGGCGCGTCCCGCCAGTCCTCCGGGGTCGGCCCGCCACACCCCCACCTCCGGCCACTCGCCGGAGCGTCGCGCCGCAGACTCGTAGCTCGGCAGGCCGTCGTCGCGCGTCCTCGAGAGGCGACTCGATTCGCCTCTCCAGGCGAATTCTGAGTGCCGGCTCGGAGCACGCCCAGCGGCGCCGATGGCGGCGGCGGCGGCGCGGCAGCGGCGCCGGGTCGCCGTAGAGAACCGGACGGCGCGTGGAGATGGCGGCGGCGGGCACTTGTCGCAGTCTGCCGCCGCGCCGCAGCGCACCGTCTCGTCGATGCCCGACGGCGGCAGCAGACTCGGGGAGCGCGAGCACGGCCGCAGGGGGTTCTCGAGTATGTGCACCGGTGGCGGCCCGTCGCGGGGAGCCATTGCGCGGGGAGGAGTCAGGGTCGGCGCCAGCTGGCCGGCGCCGCCTCATCTCATGACGCGGCGGTGTTCGGGGGCCGCGGGCTGTGATCGGACCGAGTCCTCCACCACGGCGGAGGCAGTGGTGATCTGAGATCCACCGGCCGAGATCTGCAGCTTGCCCAGATCGGTGAGCACCAGCGCTGTGGGGCAGGAGAGAGGTGCACGTCAGAACAGAGCAGAACAGAACAGAACAGATGTATTCAAATGAGGTCCACACTGAAGCTGGTTTTCACTCATTGGGGCACGTCGGAGTGGCACACCAGTAAATGTCGGGCAGTCGGGTCAGGGAGCCACACCAGAGAGGCACGTTAGGGGTGCTACATCAAAATCTCACGGCACATGATCGCGGAAGTCTGTGAGATGCATGGGAAACGATCGGTATCTGTCATCAGGCAGGCATGACGGACATACCCTGTCATGTTAGAAGTACGATCGGTATCTGTCATCAGGCAGGCATGACGAACATACCCTGTCATGTTAGAAGTACGATCGGTATCTGTCATCAGGCAGGCATGACGAACATACCCCTGTCATGTTAGAAGTACGATCGGTATCTGTCATCAGGCAGGCATGACGAACATACCCTGTCATGTTAGAAGTACGATCGGTATCTGTCATCAAGCAGGCATTGACGAACAGACCCTGTCATGTTAGAAGTGGAGGATTTATTTCATGGCAAGACCGACGGCATTGGCAATGTCCATGACAGGGCATTGTAAGTTGGAACAGTTGATGTCTGTCTTCGATGGACGGGCTGAGCTATCAGTGAAGCAATGATGAGAACGACAAACCGATCGATGTATATGGTGGAATATAAGACAGACAAATATATGCCCCATGACGGCACATAAAGAACAGTTAGTATACACGATGGATCAGACAAAGTTTTCAGTTATGTGATGGAGCGGGATCAGTATCCATGCAGGCGCGTTATGTCTCGACAGAACGAGTATGTCTCTCATTTGAGAGCGGAAATCAATGTCTGTTATTGACGGGGAAAATAATCCACGCTGGAACTGGGTATAATGGTGTTGGAATCGACTGCGGTCAGAGCAATCAGTGGTGTTGCACCAGCACACATGCTGCATTTGAAAAGCACTCGTGCTGAGCTCATGGGATGGGAAATTGCTGGTCTGAACCAAGCTCACAACATCAGCAAAATTATATGGCAATGAACTTCTTTCATATAGCCAAATATCGAAGCCAACTGCGGTTTCCCACTTCAAGCAAGACGTACATCATCGCCGATATTTTCCAACAATCTCATAACATTTGTTTCAACTATAATTCTGAGTTTTCTTCTTCTTAAGTACGGTGCTCGCTGGGGCATCTCCAAGATGTCTCAAATCGTCGTTCATTGTCGGGTCCATTCTGCTGCACGATCTCTCGCCCTCCTCTCCTCCATCTCCGGAAGTAGGTGTGAAAGGTGGCCATTCATACCCTTCATCCCCGGACGCAGTGTGAGAGCCATGAAATGAAGCACACGTCTGCAGGAGTGAGGTGACCAATATCTCATGTCGTCGACTTGCCGGGATGAGTTGGAGAAGAAACTTTCGCTGGGTGCCATTTACGTTTCAGACAGTTGGCGTGCGTGACCGATTACGGAATGTTTGTGAAACGAGCTATACATCCGATGGTTCTCGGCCAATCATGGAAGAAGAAAAAATAGAAGTCAAACGAACTGGAGGAGAAAGCAAAGTTCGAGAACTTGTCAATTTGTCAATTTGTATTTGTCAATTTGTATGTACTCTTTGCCGCTTCTGTCAGGAGCTCAGAACTCGAAGAACCGAACAGCCTCTGCCGCCGGGTTGGCGTTATACCGTCTCTTCCAGGGGCCCAGGAACAGGGGGGGGGGCAGCGGGGGAGCTTTTCCCCCCCCAACATCTGGACGGGGGGGGGGGGGGGGGGGGGGGCGCTCCCCCCAACTTTGGCGTGGCATCAGTTTTCCTAAAAATGAGCTCTTTCAATTTTCTTCACAGAAAGTTTTAAAAAAATGTGAAAGCCTCCTTATGTCACTTTCATTTTGTGTATGGTTTTATCCAAGATCGTAGGAAATCCTAGAAGAAAATCACATGCTGTCATCAGGCCGTATTTTGCCGCATTTGAGTTTTCTTCGGCATTCCGGAGATTTATTCTTGGGGACTAAAGTTGGCAGCTAGCTTTCATTTTCGTCTGTCTGTCTGTACAAGGTTTCTGGCGGCTAGCGGGAAAAACCGTGCACGGCACTCGCACCAAATTTTCAGAGTGCATAGACACGTCAGGTGGAGTTGTGCTTTTGCACCTTTCAGTGGTGCTGAGTGCACGTGGCACGTGTTGCCGAGGCACTTACGAAATCGGGATTTCTGGGGCCTTCAGGTCACATGTTGCGACGCCGGTGCATCAAACTTTGTGAAAAGATAGACGCTGCAGGAGGTTACGTGCTTTTTGTGTGGCGACCGGGCGTGGTGCATAGGACGTCAGCACGGGGCATCGAAACAATTTTAGGGGACGCCTGGGAGATTCGTGACCGAGAGCGGTGCGAGCTACGGGTACCAAAACCGGTGTGGGGATAGGAAATGAAACGGGCTTTCACCATTTGTCACCTTCGTGGCTCCCACCCAACCGAGACGCGCGCGAGCGCGTGACAAGGGCAGAAGGGGTGTAAAATGGTACCCTCATGGGGACCTGCGGTTGCGAGCTTCGTTTTCGAGAACGTTGCTAGCTATGGGTAGCAAAACCGATGTGTGGATAGGAAATGGAACCAACTTTCACTATTCGGCACCCCATGGCGTCTATCCCACCAATAAGCGCGCGAGCACGTGACCAATGCAAATGGGGCGTAAATTGGTGCCCTCATGGGTGGTAAATATCTCCCAAAGCATCGGCTAGATTGACTTGCAATTTGCTGCATGGCTTCATGCATGGGTACTAACAACATTGCGCGCAATAAACAATGTGTCTGTTGGCACGTGCGCACGTGCGACTGCCGCACTCAGATCTCGGAAACTGATGGACCAATTGATCTGAAATTTTGTGAGCAGGCAAATGTACGAGTTTGGGGCGGTCCGCATGAGTCGGAATCAAGGTCGGTCGGCACGTGCGCACGTGGACGGGCTCCGATTTTGGATCTCCGCAACCTAGGATAGCTGGCGGACCTCTAGTCCAAAATCGTAGGAATGTCTGGAAGAAAATTCACATGCTTTATCATTTGAGTTTTCTTCGGCATTTCGGAGATTTATTCTTGGGGGGGTTAAGTTGGCAGCTAGCTTTCCAATTTCCGTCTGTCTGTCTGTCTGTCCTGTCTGTCTGTACAAGGTTGCTGGCGGCTAGCGAGAAAACCGTGCGAGGCATTTGCACCACATTTTATGAGTGCATAGACAAGTCAGGTGGATTTGTGCTTTTGCACTTCTTTCAGTGATGTAGAGTGCACATGGCAGTGCTGCGAGGCACCTCCGAAATAGGGATTTCTGGAAATTGGGATTTCTGGTGCCTGCAGTCACACTGTTGCGACGCCGGTGCATCAAACGTTGTGAAAATATAGACGCTACAGGAGGTTACGTGTTTTTTTTTGTGGTGGCGACGGTGCGGGGTGCATCGGACGCCAGCACGGGACATCGGACAATTTTACGGGACCTCCGCCTGGGAGATTCGTGACCGAGAACGGTTCGAGCTACGGGTACTAAACCGCTGTGCGGATAGAAAATGAAACCGGCTTCCACCATTTGACACCTTCGTGGCTTCCACCCAACCGATGTGCACGTGAGCGCGTGACAAGGGCCCAATGGGTGTAAAATGGTGCCCTCACATTTGGTGCAATTTGCTGCATGGCTTCATGCATGGGTACTAACAACAATGCACGCAATAAACAATGTGTCTGTTGACACGTGCGCACGTGTTACTGCCGCACTCAGATCTCGGAAACTGTTTGGAACAATCCGATCTGAGATTTGGTGAGCAGGCAAATATACGAGTTTAGGGCGGTTCGCATCCAATCGCAATCGAAGTCGGTCGGCACGTGGGCACGTGGACGAGCTCCGTGCCGACCGATTATAGCTGATTTAAAACGAACTTTCCTTGGAAGAAGTTGCGTAGATTCTCTTCTATATGAGGAAATATGTCAATTTTGCGCCGATTGCAGGAGGTTGGGGAGGGGGGGGGGGGGGGGGGGGCATGCCGCTTTGCCCCCCGGATCAGCCAGTGGATCCACCACTCTTGTCCCAAATGCAAAGCCCTATGTAACATTTATGTTCTTACGAGGTCAACTCATGTGACCGCCCAGGTCACGTATGATTTAGAGCAATGGGGTTGCCACCATTGTATTCGGCTTGTCGAGACAAATCAATTGATGTGAGAGTTGACCTTGACCTGACCCTGACCTGGCCTCAGGTCAGGCCAATTTTTGGATATGACCTAACTAGGTCACCCAATATATCATTCGATGCGTTCTCGACGAGACAAACACAATGGTGAAATCTGTTTTTACCTTATCGTGCTTCGGTCAAAAGTTACTCCTTAAAACCAATTCGGCATTTTGTTTTAGAATGTTTCAAATTCAATGGCTTCTGATGACCTAACTATTGCACCTTAGGTCAATTCTGATGAACCTTAGCTACAGCAAATTCAATTATCTTTCGGACACTTTATCGGCGCATCGCTAGCTCTTTTATTATCGAGATATAGACGGTTTTATCAAGGACACTCATATCTATAGTCGACATTTGATCCCTGGTGACCTCAATATTGACTTGACCTAAAAATGACCTAAGTACTTTTGATAGAGATTGTCTCGAGCTATCTAACACCATCTTTCGCTTGTCGCTACATTGCGTGGTTTTTAGATCTTAGGAGGGAAGGGGGCGGAAATCACTTCCCCCGGCAATTCGTGGTTGGCGCGAACCCCCGGAAGTACTTGTGTTAATGGACCTTAATTGGCAACAGTTAGCAAACTAACTAACTAACTAACTAACTAACTAACTAACTAACTAACTAACTAACTAACTAACTAACTAACTAACTAACTAACTAACTAACTAACTAACTAACTAACTAACTAATAACTAACTAACTAACTAACTAAACTAACTAACTAACTAACTAACTAACTAACTAGCTAAACTAACTAACTAACTAACTTATATATATATATATATATATATATATATTATATATATATATATAATATATATTATATATATATTATAATATATATATATATATATATATATATATATATAATATATATATATATATATATATATATATATTATATATACTTATATATATATATAAATATATAAATATATTATATATTATATATATAATATATATATACATATATATATATATATATATATATAATATATATATATGTATATGTATATATATATATATATACTATATATATATATAATATATATATATATATATATAAATATATTATATATATATGATATATATATATTATATACTATATATATTATATAGTATAGTATATAATATATATATATATATATATATATATATATATATTATATATATATATATATATATATATAATATATATATATATATATATATATATAATATATATATTATATATATATATATATATATATATATATATATATATATATATATATATATATAATATATACATTATATATATACTATATATAATATATATTATATATATATATATATAGTATATATACTAATATATATATATATATATATATATATAGTACTATATATAGTGTTTGTATGTGTATGTGTATGTGTATGTTTATGTGTATGTGTATGTGTATGTGGATGTATGTGTATGTGTATGTGTATGTGTATGTGTATGTGTATGTGTATGTGTATGTGTATGTGTATGTGATGTGTATGTGTATGTGTATGTGTATGTGTATGTGTAGTGTGTGTATGTGTATGTGTATGTGTATGTGTATGTGTATGTGTATGCTGTATGTGTTGTGTATGTGTATGTGTATGTGTATGTGTATGTGTATGTGTATGTGTATGTGTATGTGTATGTGTATGCTGTATGTGTAAGTGTATGTGTAGTGTATGTGTACTTGTGTATGTGTATGTGTATGTGTATGTGTATGTGTATGTGTATGTGTATGTGTATGTGTATGTGTATGTGTATGTGTATGTGTATGTGTATGTGTACTGTGTATTGTTATGTGTATGTGCTATGCTGTATGTGTATGTGTATGTGTATGTGTATGTGTATGTGTATGTGTAATGTGTATGTGTATGTGTATGTGTATGTGTATGTGTATGTGTATGTTTATGTGTATGTGTATGTGTATGGTATGTGTATGTGTATGTGTATGTGTTGTGTATGTGTATGTGTATGTGTATGTGTATGTGTATGTGTATGTTATGTGTATGTGTATGTGTATGTGTATGTGTATGTGTATTGTGTATGTGTATGTGTATGTGTATGTGATGTGTATGTTGTATGTGTATGTGTATGTGTATGTTGTATGTGTATGTGTATGTGTATGTGTATGTGTATGTGTATGTGTATGTGTATGTGTATGTGTATGTGTATGTGTATGTGTATGTGTATGTGTATGTGTATGTGTATGTGTATGTGTATGTGTATGTGTTTGTGTATGTGTATGTGTATGTTGTATGTGATGTGTATGTGTATGTGTATGTGTATGTGTATGTGTATGTGTATGTGTATGTGTTTGTGTATGTGTCATGTGTATGTGTATGTGTATGTGTATGTTAGTATGTGTATGTGTATGTGTATGTGTCTGTGTATTGGTATGTGTATGTGTATGTGTATGTGTATGTGTATGTGTATTGTATGTGTATGTGTATGTGTATGTGTATGTGTATGTGTATGTGTATGTGTATGTGTATGTGTATGTGTATGTGTATGTGTATGTGTATGTGTATGTGTATGTGTATGTGTATGGTGTATGTGTATGTGTATGGTATGTGTATGTGTATGTGTATGTGTATGTGTATGTGTATGTGTATGTGTATGTGTATGTGTATGTGTATGTGTATGTGTAGGTGTATGTGTATGTGTTGAGTATGTGTATGTGTATGTGTATGTGTATGTGTATGTGTATGTGTATGTGTATGTGTATGTGTATGTGTATGTGTAGTATGTGTATGTGTATGTGTATGTGTATGTGTATGTGTATGTGTATTATGTGTTGTGTATGTGTATGTGTATGTGTATGTGTATGTGTATGTGTATGTGTATGTGTGTATGTTGCAGTGTATGTGTATGTGTATGTGTATGTGTATTGTGTATGTGTATGTGTATGTGTTGTGTATGTGTATGTGTAATTGTGTATGTGATATGTGTATGTGTATGTGTATGTGTATGTGTATGGTGTATGTGTATGTGTACTGTGTATGTGATGTGTATGTGTATGTGTATGTGTATGTGTATGTGTATGTGTATGTGTATGTGTATGTGTATGTGTATGTGTATGTTGTATGTGTATGTGTATGTGTTTGTGTTATGTGTATGTGTATGTGTATGTGTATGTGTATGTGTATGTGTATGTGTATGTGTATGTGTATGTGTATGTGTATGTGTATGTGTATGTGTATGTGTATGTGTATGTGTATGTGTATGTGTATGTGTATGTGTATGTGTATGTGATGTGTATGTGTATGTGTATGTGTATGTGTCATGTGTATGTGTATGTGTATGTGTATGTGTATGTGTATGTGTATGTGTATGGTGTATGTGTTTGTGTATGTGTATGTGTATGTGTATTGTGTATGTGTATGTGTAATGTGTATCGTGTATGCTGGTATGTGTATGTGTATGTGTATGTGTTATGTGTATGTGTATGTGTATGTGTATGTGTTTGTGTATGTGTATGTGTATGTGTATGTGTATGTGTATGTGTATGTGTATGTGTATTGTGTATGTGTATGTGTATGTGTATGTGTATGTGTATGTGTATGTGTTATGTGTATGTGTATGTGTATGTGTATGTGTATGTGTATGTGTATGTGTTTGTGTACTGTGTATGTGTATGTGTATGTGTCTTGTGGTATGTGTAATGTGTATGTGTATTGTGTATGTGTATGTGTATGTGTATGTGTATGTGTATGTGTATGCTGTATGTGTATGTGTATGTGCTATGTGTAATGTGTTATGTGTATGTGTATGTGTATGTGTATGTGTATGTGTACTGTGTATGTGTATGTGTATGTGTCTGTTGTGTATGTGTATTTGTATGTGTATGGTGTATGTGTATGTGTAGTGTGTATGTGTATGTGTATGTGTATTGTATGTGATGTGTATGGTCATGTGTATGTGTATGTGTTTGTCATGTGTATGTGTATGTGTATGTGTATGTGTATGTGTATGTGTATGTGTATGTGTATGTGTATGTGTTGTGTATGTGTATGTGTATGTGTATGTGTATGTGTATGTGTATGTGTATGTGTATGTGTATGTGTATGTGTATGTGCTATGTGTATGTGTATGTGTATGTGTATGTGATGTGTATGTGTATGTGTATGTGTAGGTGTATGTGTATGTTATGTTATGGTATGTGTATGTGTTGTATGTGTATGTGTATGTGTATGTGTATGTGTATGTGTATGTGTATGTGTATGTGTATTGTATGTGATGTGTATGTGTATGTTGTATGTGTATGTGTATGTGTATGTGTTTGTGTATGTGTATGTGTATGTGTATGTGTATGTGTATGTATGTATGTTATGTATGTATTGTATTGCATTGCATTGCATTGCATTGCATTGTATTGTATTTGTATTGTATTGTATTGTATTGTATTGTATTGTATTGTATTATAATATATTATATTATATTATATTATATTATATTATATATATAGATATGTATTATATTTATGTAGATACAAATATCTAAAAAATGCGGTGTGTTCTAATGCATATGGTTTGACAGCATTTACTTGAGTGCGACCAGTATAATGAATAAATTCATAAAAATGCTCATCGAAACATTGACTCATAACACCGAGTACAACACGACATCAAGATAACTCGGTTGAAGCCAGGGTAAGGTACGTCGTGCCAAATGCGTGCTAACTACATAATTTTGTCATGGTCAACTTGGTGCGAC
>JAXIVJ010015720.1:10000-30766 GCA_036785665.1 Chirona hameri
CACAGACACACACACAGACACACACACAGACACACACACAGACACACACACAGACACACACACAGACACACACACAGACACACACACAGACACACACACAGACACACACACAGACACACACACAGACACACACACAGACACACACACAGACACACACACAGACACACACACAGACACACACACAGACACACACACAGACACACACACAGACACACACACAGACACACACACAGACACACACACAGACACACACACAGACACACACACAGACACACACACAGACACACACACAGACACACACACAGACACACACACAGACACACACACAGACACACACACACATACACACATACACACATACACATATACACATATGCATTTACATTTACATTTACATTTACATTTATATATATATATATATATATATATATATATATATATATATATATATATATATATCTTGCCAATATATACATATATGGATGCAAAATTCAAGCATGCTTATGACTAGATCAGGATTAATACTACAGCAGAGCACATACAAATGTGATATTTCAAATCACTAGCGGATCCAGGGGAAGGGGGAATGGCGGCCATGCCTGCCCGCCCCCCCCCCCCAAAAAAAACACCTGAAATCAGAGCAAAATTAACCACCGTTCTGGATCCGCCAATGTTTAAAATCATGTGCAATGCCTTTATAATGAGATCAATCACATATATTGTATATCCCCCAGGCCCGAAACCACTGCTCTGGATCTGCCAATGTTTAAAATCATGTGCAATGTCTTTATAATGAGATAAATCACATATATTTTATATAACACATTATTCACACCAAGCAAAATACACAACAGAATGTGAAAACAAACTGCACGATATCAACGCTTGTGCCGGGGAAGCCCCAGATAGCCGACTACAGGAGCCCTCTGCTGCTACTGCTGAGCCGATTACTGCTCATCCTAAGATACATACCAAGTTAATCCCTTGTCAAGCACCCCAGGGACTGGACCAACGCCACGCTTAGCAACAATATAAATGCAGAAGGCCTCACATGCGCCAGTCACAGTACAACAGCACCAGACCCGATCAGACTTGCACTATTCAACACACAGCAGTCGCCGCTCAGCTGTCCAGGCTCTGCCGCTTCAGCACAACAGCCAGATGCAGAAGAATACGACATGAACCAATAACTTGTATGTACAAAGTTCTGCAAATAACCCAATGAGTACATACAAAATTATCTCAACACAGTCTCGCCAAATTCAGCCAGTTAGGTGTCAAGGATGTATAGGATATATATTACGAGCGAGGCCGAAGGCCGAGCGAAGTCTTACCAAACTTGCGGGGAAAACAATATTGAGCGGCCTGATATGAAATATTGAATATGAAGAGAGCAAAATTCTTTGGACCCAAAAAGTCCAGAAAATGGCACAAATTCCAAGGCTGTACACGATAATGACTGCTCACAGAACTGACAAAATTAAATAATTCAATTATAAATACATTCCACTAACTAACCAGAAACTGGAACATAAAGCGAGACGCGGACAAATAAATACTCTGCCGTCCGTGACGAAGAATGCCACTGCACGGTAGTGAATACAAAGGCAATGTACAAATCTGTATTATTCTTGATTGAAACACGAACGCCATACTTGCCGCGAATGTCGTGCATCCATATTTGGTATATTATTCCAAATCTGGTAGTGACCTTCATTTGTTGGTATGTTTTCTAGTTTTTATGGTATATTTTTATTATATACTTTTTCTCTCTTTTTTTACCCGGACCGGCCTATAGCCATTTCCCGGGTTTGGGGTAATTACTTCTGGCAATTTGCCAGGCAAAGAGTTACGTTAATCGGTTTATGTGAACCCGAGCAAGCAAGGGAATAGGGTAGCTATTTTACGTTAAGTGAATTGTTCAAAGTAAATCTAAAGTCTATCTTACGTTAAGTATTTCGTTCAAAGTTAAAGTTTAAAATAAAACACGAGACACATACATACACAATATATTCCATACACACACAGACACACTAGAAACAATTCTAATCTAAATAAAAATAAAAATAAAAGAATAAGCACACAATTAACTAATTAGGCGGGGCGGGTGACAGGCCCAGGTCGATCTGGTCAGTGGTTGTGTGGGTGCTCGGAGTGTGCTCAACATAACTTCTACCGCGGCCGGTCCCGCGGGGGTGCAATTCTCTGCCGTCTAATGGTTTTGAATATACACTCCCGGGAACCGTGTGCAGCGAGTTATGTCGTACCTTGGAGCACACTCCAGATCAGATCTGGTGTGCCAAAATCGGATCTAGTGTGGTAGTGTAGGTGCTCTGAGTGTGCTATAACTGCCGCGACACGGTCCTCAAGCGTGTGCAGCGAGTTATGTTGCAAGATCTGGCCTCTATCTCAGGTATTAAGAGCACACTCAGGATGTGTGTGTGTGTGTGTGTGTGTGTGTGTGTGTGTGTGTGTGTGTGTGATAGTGTTATTGTAGGTCAGTGCGATGCCGTGAGCGAGAGCCTAATCGCACTACCGGCCCTTGCACTGACCAAGGACCAAGCAATGAAGGTGTGGGGGTGTGATAGCAAGTGTTAGGTAATGCCTGTCGACCAGAAGCTCCCTGGGCCTGGAAATAATATAATAAAAATAATATAAAATAAAATAAGATAGTATATAGTAGAATAAGTAGAATTGTGTAATGACCTATTGTGTAGTGTATTCCGCCGGGAAAAGTCCTAATTAATTTAAAAAAAACGGAGCCTAGCCAAGGGGAAAACCTGTGCGTTTTGCCAAATTGCACAGTAAAACCCCATGTTATTACGTTATATAAATAGTTCTAATCGTGTTGTATGAAGAAAATCATAAAGAAGTGTGATTAACTCGGGATGGGGGTCACGCAATAAAAAAGTTTGCGAATACCGCACCGCAGTGCATCATCGGCATCTGTGATCAGGGGCGGGTGTTCAACTACTCGGCTCTGGCAAGAGCGGAGTAGAGGGGAGAGGAGGGTTGGGAGGAGCATTACGTTAAGAAATGAACAACGAATTCCAATGGAACCTTTCGTTGCGCGACTGAGTTGGCAGGGAATCATGCCGCCGCCAACGCAAAACCGCACATCAATCATCGGCGTCCCATCGCAGAAATCCCCCGCCAAATCCGCCACGCAACGAATAGAACCCTTCGCCGCGCGGCCGATCCAGCAGGGGACCCCCGCAACAAGACACCGGCAGCCAACACGCAACCCCCACGTCGGCAGCAACATGATTTAACAGGGAGTCGGAAATAACTTAATGAAGTAGTTTATTGGAGGTGTTTTTGTTTATTAATATTTCCTATTCATGAACCTTCTCAGCCGATTAGCAGCTGTGTAACGTGGGACGGGGTGGATACTGCACCGCAGCGCAGCGGACACCGCACCGCAGCGCAGTGGAGTGGACACTGCACCGCAGCGCAGCGGCCACCGCACCGCAGTGCATCATCGGCATCTGTGATCAGGGGCGGGTGTTCAATTACTCGGCTCTGGCAAGAGCGGAGTAAAGGGGAGAGGAGGGCTGGGAGAAGCGTTACGTTAAGAAATGAACAACGAATTCCAATGGAACCTTTCGTTGCGCGACTGATTTGGCAGGGAATCATGCCGCCGCCAACGCAAACCGCACATCAGCCATCGGCGTCCCATCGCAGAAATCCCCCGCCAAATCAGCCACGCAACGAATAGAACCCTTCGCCGCGCGGCCGATCCAGCAGGGGACCCCCGCAACAAGACACCGGCAGCCAACACGCAACCCCCACGTCGGCAGCAACGTGATTTAACAGGGAGTCAAAAATAACTTAATGAAGTATTTTATTGGAGGTGATTTATTGTTTCCTGTTTGTGAACCGTCTCAAATTGCGGCGGTAGCGGTTACGCTCAGAAGAGCTGGGGGAGGGACTCTCCTGTCTCTTTGACCTTGCAGGCAAGGCAGGACGGGAGAGTGGCCGGGATGGCGGGGAGGGGTCGAACTCTCTTCAGGGAGCCGGGAAGGGGGTGGGGGGAGGGGAGGGATGGCGGGGAGAGGGTGAGGGACCGACTGTCTTCAGAGAGGGGAGGAGGGTGGGAAATCAGCCACGCAACAAATAGAACCCTTCGCCGCGCGGCCGATCCAGCAGGGGACCCCCGCAACAAGACACCGGCAGCCAACACGCAACCCCCACGTCGGCAGCAACGTGATTTAACAGGGAGTCAAAAATAACTTAATGAAGTATTTTATTGGAGGTGATTTATTGTTTCCTGTTTGTGAACCGTCTCAAATTGCGGCGGTAGCGGTTACGCTCAGAAGAGCTGGGGGAGGGACTCTCCTGTCTCTTTGACCTTGAAGGCAAAGCAGGGCGGGAGAGTGGCCGGGTTGGCGGGGAGGGGGTCGAACTCTCTTCAGGGAGCCGGGAAGGGGGTGGGGGGGAGGGGAGGGATGGCGGGGAGAGGCTGAGGGACCGACTGTCTTCAGAGAGGGGAGGAGGGTGGGAGTTTGGGACTTGACGGGTGACGGCTCTGATTAGAGAGGCGTCTGTCTCTCCCTCGGTCGAGTCGTCAGAGTCCTCCTCAGAGGACTCGACCGGGGACCCGGGGTCCAGAGGGGGCCCGACTGGGGGCTCCGCCAGAGATTCGGCGGGGGTGGGAGTGGGTGCCGCTGGGGCACTGCCAGAGTCCAGAAGGGACTCGGCTGAGATGGGGTGGGACTCGGCCTGCTCTGCCGTCGGTGGGTGTGCACACTGCCGCTGTGTCGGGGCAGGCGGTGGCACCGGTGGGGTGGACCCACTTAAGGTCCGACGGGGGGGGCACGGATGGGGTTCGGTGGGATGGGGGCAGCAGGGGCCAGACGCTGGGATGGGAGGTGGGGTGGGGGGGGGGGGGGGGCGCCTTGCGGGCCCGGGTCTTTTCGGCGGCTGCCGCTCGGGCAGGGCAGTCGCGGAACCATGCGGGGTGGGGACCCCCCGCACGACACGCAGCGAGTGGCTGCGGTGTCGCCACCGACACATTGAGTTGTGTCGTGCGTCTCGGCGCACTTCCCGCAGATGGAATGGCGGGCGTGGCACTGACGCTGGTGGTGGCCGAACCGCCAGCAGGCTTTACACTGCAGTGACCCTTGGGTCCACTCCTTGACTGCGACTACTATGTAGCCGCAGTAGAGGCGTTCCGGGAGCTGTAAGCCCCGGAAACGCAGCCGGACCATGGGGTTGGGGCCTGGTCGCTTAGACCGCATCCGGACCACTTCTGTCACCCCCTGAGTCACGAGCTCTTGGAGGAGCACGGACTCAGTCAGATTGCTGACTTCGGGGCACAGGATGAATCCCTGACAGGAATTCATATGGTCGGGGGCCGTCACCTCACAAGCCTTGTCCAGGAAAGACGGGATGGCTAGGAGGGTGGCCGTCTGCTGGCCAGACAGGGTCTGAACCAGCAGAGCGCCGGAACGGATGGTGCGCGCGCTGGCCACCTCTCCGCAGAGGGCGACCAGTTGGCGGCGCACCTCGAACGGGTTGGAGTGCCGCATGTGCACTCCGTCCTTCCTCTGAATGAGGAGGAGAGCAGGCCCGTCGGGTGGGGAGGTGTTCGGGGGGGGAGCCAAGCACCGGGTCGGTCCGGGCGAGGCTCCTGAGGGAAGCCGGGGGTCCAGGGGGACCGTCCGGGGGGCTCGGGGCCGCGCGCCGGGACGGGAGGGGAGAGACTCCTGAAGGGGGTCGGGCGGGTCGGGGGGGGGGGGGTCGCCATGACCGGAGGAGGGAGGGGAAAGTTAAAACAAGAACCTAAGTTTTACGTTAATCTGGCACACACGTCGGAGCGTGTTGCCAGCTGCAATTAATCTAAAGAATGAAGCGGATTATCTACCTTTCAAATTGTGGAAATTACGTTACCTACTTAAAAATATATAAATTCTACTTATATAGGGGTCTAACGACCCTGCCACATGCACGTGGACAGGGTCCCGCACCCGGAAGCGGTGGAGGGCTGGAGCAGGCTGGCTAGAAGGCGTCCGTGGTCCGATGTCGAAGAAAGGATGACTAAAAAAAAAAAAAAAAAAAACTTTGGAGTACCCAGTGTTCTATTGCCCTGGCCTGACGTTACGTTATGCATGCGCAGAGCCGTGGTCTGCGCCCAGCAATGGCGTCGGGGGCGGAGAATTAGGGGTTTTGGGGTGCTCAAGCACCCCCTGAGCTCAAAAGTGCACCCCCTCACTGTCAAAAGCACCCTCTCAAATAAAAAGGTCTGTTCAACTAACATAACACAAGCAAAAGTCTAAACTGATAGAACAAATTGCATAACTAACATTTTTTGCTTCTACAGTAGCCTCATGTCCTGTCAAGCTATCATGATACTGTTTTAGACACACATCTTTCAATAAGAGAGGTCTCAGGCATACAAAGGTTGAATAACATAGGTAAGGCATCCCCATTACCTATGCTCCCATGCAGGGGCTCCCCCACAGGGAGGGGACGTGCCCCCCCCCCCCCCAGCATTTTCAGATTTTAACATTACGCCTATGGGCGTTGCATGGAAAGAATCAACTTCAGAATACCTCCATCCCCCAACTTTCAGAAGGTGGCGTCGCCCTTGCTCCCATGGACAATGAGCAATGGTGAATGATCCTGCTCATCCTGAGAGAGATCAAGCCCGGTCCCCAGTTTTACAAGAAAGTCCAAAGTGGGTCAAATCCAAGAGTGTGGTGTAGAAAGGGATGCAACATCAATCTAGACAGTTATATATAAATATGTAAGAGGGTGTTGATACTACATGAACATATTTCCACTAGCAGATCCAAGAGAGGCAAGATGAGCGTGATCAAGCCCTGTAGTCCACCTAAAATTGACTAAAATGGCAAAATTGACACTTTTCAATTTGGCATTTCCTATAATATAAATAATTCAAGGATATTTCTACATAGAAAAAATGATTTTAAACTGTCAAGTATGTATCACCGAAACCAGTGTACTTCAAATATTTTTAAGTTTGGTTATTTTTTAAGAAAGGTACCTATCTACTCTCTCCTCAAAAAAGATTAAGAATGAAGATATGGATACACCAGACTGCCTATCCTTAGTTTAATCCTTAATAAATACCAACCAAACCTGTAAAATTCACTTAAAGAACAACTAATAGTCGATCTAAAAAATATAAATTGAAAACAAAATGCAACACAAGCAGCATAACTAATCTAAAAATGCATTTCAAATCACAAAACACGACCACCAGTCACATTTCGCCGCACATAGAGTCAACAAAATATTGATTCAGGATGAATGTAAGCGAATGTGTGAAGTGGAACAGAATTATTTGTTTAATGACGTCATATGTAAATTCTTGACAGACCACATGCAACTGTATGCGTACATCCGTACATTAACATCTTTTTTGGTTGTAAAAATAACATAATTATTATTTTACAATATTTTATGAGCATACTTAGTCTAAACTTTTGGTTTTACAAACGTAATTACATCACCTAATCCTCATGCGCATTACGGTCTCAGATCATTTTCTCAGATAATTTCCATCACCCATATTTTGCCCCTACCTTGAACGCCCCTGCCTTGAATAAGTGCGCCAGAACCATGAGGCTCAGATCAAAACAAACTCTTCGTCTTGTATTGACTTTTGAATACAGTCTGGTGGCGCACGCGATTGTGGGGATGTGGTGAGATTTGAGAATAATATGAAAATGTTAAAATATTTATGATGAAAGTATGATATTCATAACATGTTAAAACAAAAAATTAACAAATTAATAGGTTGGTAGGTACACTGGCTGTGGCGGAACCAGGGGGAAATTTGGGCAGGGATGTAGTAAGTACTAAGTAGTAACCTATTCAGTTTGGGGAGGGCTGGATTCCCCAACTTGGACAAGGAAGTGGACCAATTCCGAAGAGAAATCTGTATTTTTAGGGATTTTGATGGTGCCTTGAGTGTTGTTACCCTTCTTACCCCCCCCCCCCCCTCCCCAGTTGTTTGGAGAAGCTACACCCCTTCATTTTGGGTAAATGTCCCCTTCCACAAACCACCTGAAATCAGTGCAATGTACACATTTCCTGATGTAAATGGAAATATATTCAAATTTTACCTAGAGAAGTTTGTTTCAAAACCTTGATATGCACCAGTGAGCAAAATCCAATGAGTTTTTTTTTTATTTGGGGAAACTTTGGGGTATTGTCCCCCAAAAACCGCCAGGAAGCACCTTTCTGAATCTGTCGGTGGGAGATAGTTATGTATTTATGTATATACCTATTTTTGTAATGTGGTCGCTTGGTGCGGTTAGGTTATTTTCATGTTATTTTGATTGCATCTATTAATGGTAATTGCCTGGTAGGTAATTACTTATTTATTCATAGTATTTGAATAATGCTTAGACAAGCAAAATCCATAAAAAATGAATCTAATATTTAATTCCACACAACTATGGTAAAAAGTGGGATAAGGGATAATCTGCAGAATTGGGATATAATGGGACAGTGGGATATACCTAATATTTCATTTGTATTTGCCAACTTTTTACACTCCCTACAACTTAAGCCCTCAATAGCAACCTTTCCCCTCAAGGGAAACACTTCTGTTGAGTTAGGATGCTATTTTGGCAGAATGTTCATTTTTTAGTTAAAAACAGTTAAGAATTGTTTCAGAATAGGGACAAACTAAGTACAAAGTTGTAAAGTAAAGTGGTAAATAAGTGATCAAAAGTTGTATGAGTGCATATGAGTTTGGAAGTGTACAAAACTGTGATGAAGGGTATTTAAGGCATACAAGAAGACAAAAGGTTTGGGTGAGGGGTAAAGTTGAAGAAAGGGGATTTTAACTTGCTGATTAATTGTATTGTTTTCTCCTTTTTTTTGCAATACAACTATGGAAAAATGTTCTAAAAAGTCAGTTTCTACTTGTTTATTTTTTAAGGATAGACAAAGGTAACCATTCATTCCATGAAAAACAATAATTTGTCATATTTTTTTTCTGAACTCTGACCATCTGTGTACAAACTAAAACTGAGTTTTGGCCCTATGTCAAGTCACCTTCAGTTAACAATCCTTTATCAATTCCAGACCACCATCCAGGATTCCATCTACCTAAGTCCTCCAAAAGTCCAAAGAAAGGTTGTCAAAGAAAAGATGAAACGTATGGGCCTCATTTAGGCATAGGGGCCTCCTTTAAGCGCAGAGGCGCCTCCTTCAAGCAGAGAAGGGCCTCTTGTCCTCCCGTAGGGGCCTCTTTTTGTAAGGGGGCCTCCTTATCAAAGAAACATTGGGGATGCAAAATTCAACATTGGGGTTGTAAGTGCATCCTCAAAAGTATTCCAAGTTTCACTCCTGCATCCCGCATGAGCTAAAGTGAGATTGTTGGCAAAGGTCAAGGTCAGGTCACAAAAGGTCACTATGCGCAAAATATTTACGAAAGTCATGCATCATATGTTGTATGGATTATTGTACACGTATAATTCGATAGTGATAGTCATTTTACCATCTGACCTCATTTAAGTGAAGTTAGTGTCAAGCTCAGGTTAAGGTCATGTCACATAGGGTCAAAATTTGAAATTGATATAAATAAAAAAGGCATGTTTCTAGACCAGTGTTGCCTCAGAAATACACTGCTGGCATTTATCTGTCTGTATCTGATCAACAAAAACAAAACAAAAACGCAATTTCAAAATGTGACGTCATGAGTTACTCATACTTAGGGAGCCATAAGTCAGTCAAATATAAATATATTGCTTTTAAATTTGGTTTGGTTATTTTTCACATGCGGTTCTCTCTCCAACATATATTCCAGGTTTGGAAAATCCTTGAAAATTATGATTTTGAGGGCATTTAAAAAACTTGTTTTTTTAGTTTTGGGGGGTTAAAAACCAACATTTAAACAAATCCGAGATAGCCATTTTGTAGCCCTTGCCATTTTCATTTGTTGACAGTTTTGTATTGCATTCTGCTAAAAAGGCATTTGTACGGTCTGCTAAAGTTTAGCTGATTTTGTCGTCAAACTCGTGTGTAGTGACGCCACTAAATTCGCTATATTTCGATTTTGTTCGACGAAAATGCTTCATTCTTGCACAGAAGACGTGAAATTGATGTAGGAGGTATACCCGAAGTACCCGAAGTTTCACGTCAATAGCTCCATTGGTTTTTGAGGTATTGCGAAAGTTCGTCAGGGGGGGGGGGGGGCGAAAAACGCCCCCGCCAATGGCGGGTTAAATGTTCTCTATCGAATCTGATCGAAAGAAAATCCCCGTGCGAACACACCTGTGCGTGTTTGTGCGCGTGCGTCTTTCTTTCTTTGTTGATGCTCTTATTTTCTTCCTTTCAAAGGGAGAACTGGTATGGGCCGGCGGTGACATACCAGAAGATGTCGTCGACTTCCTCCGTGCCGAGCTGGCTCGCCACGACCAGCTCGCCACGGGTGATCCACCGCCGGGGCAGCTCGGCACGGGTGATCCACCGCCGGGGCAGCTCGGCACGGGTGGTCCACCGCCGGGGCAGCTCGGCACGGGTGGTCCACCGCCGGGGCAGCTCGGCACGGGTGGTCCACCGCCGGGGCAGCTCGCCACGGGTGATCCACCGCCGGGGCAGCTCGGCACGGGCGGTCCACCGCCGGGGCAGCTCGGCACGGGTGGTCCACCGCCGGGGCAGCTCGGCACGGGTGGTCCACCGCCGGGGCAGCTCTGCACGGGTGATCCACCGCCGGGGCAGCTCGGCACGGGTGATCCACCGCCGGGCCAGCTCGGCACGGATGATCCACCGCCGGGCCAGCTCGGCACGGATGATCCACCGCCGGGCCAGCTCGCCACGGGTGATCCACCGCCGGGGCAGCCCCGCACGGGTGATCCACCGCCAGCCCGCGCCGGCCAGCTCGGCACGGATGATCCACCGCCGGGGCAGCTCCGCACTGGTGATCCACCGCCAGCCCGCGCCAGCCAGCCGGAGGCTGACGCGGATGCGTGGGGTAATTGCGTTTAACATTATTGTGTAATTAGAAAGGCCAATGTATTAATGTTTTAGTTGTAGGATCTTTGTATGCTGAAGCTGTTAGCTCTTTCTAAATTGTGGCCGTTATATTTATTTTTAACAATGTTTATCTTGAACGTTAGTCAATGGCGGGTCGTAGATCACCTGTGGTTTTTGCATGAATTTGGAAATGTCGAGCACAAGAGCAAAGGCGGCGGTGATATTTATTTTTAACAATGTTTATCTTGAACGTTAGTCAATGGCGGGTCGTAGATCACCTGTGGTTTTTGCATGAATTTGGAAATGTCAAGCACAAGAGCAAAGGCGGCCGCATGCTGCGTCATTCGGCGCGCGATATCGCAGAAAAAAAACTGGTCCGGACGACTTTTTTCTGTGCAGAACACCGCGGAACCGCGGAATGTCGCAGTGATATCGCGCGCCGAAGGACCCAGTGTGCGGCCGCCTTAACAGATGATGCAACAAATATTGTCTGCTGACATGCATACTGTCATGTTAACGAGTCACAACTTGATTCGCGTCACGCCATTGTCGAAAGGAACTGTTGTCGTGTGAACTGTTGTCCAACATGCCTTCAATTAATATTTTACAACTCAGCCTTTGTTTCAGCTATTGTGCCGAAGACGGTGCGGTGCAACTGTGGACTCGTCAAGACACGGGAACAGCTCCGAAAACATTTGTTCTTTTTGAAGACCCGGGAACACGAGACGGCCCATCTGCGGTACGTCCAGGCGCTCCTGAAGCACTTCGTAGACGTCGTGGTACTGCGCAAGGGCTCGCAAACCCTCAGGTAAGACATGACATTGACATGGTTACCACTTTGTAACTGTTTGCATAATATTTTCTACATTTCTTGTTGTAACGACTCGTCTTGCTGTATGTGTCTGGTTGTGTGTCGGCTCTTCCTTCGAACTATCAAAGTCGAATGAAGACGGCAGAGATATTATTGGCAGAGAAGGCGATGCCCGTAGATACAGACACTTAGCAGACCTCGGTTCAGATCGCCAACAGAGAGTCAGGATCGGCGTCAGAGTGGCAGAGTCTAGTAGTCGAGGCAGCAGAGAGGGCGGTGTTCACTTCACTCGGTCGGGTGGTCGACTGGCTTACCTCCCGCATGATTCGCTGAGCGGACTATTTATACTAGGACAAAGTCCGCACTCGCGCGTCATCGTTCAGTACTTCTGCCGCTTTGTGTGCTACGTTACGCCCCCACAGTCACTCACAGAGCGCATGCACATCACGTGAGGACACTTGTGGTATATGTCACTCTGGCAGTGACGACAGCTCGGCCGCCTTTTGCGCTACTAAAAACACTTGTGGTATATGTCACTCTGGCTGCGACGACAGCTCAGCCGCTTTTCGTGCGCGTCATCATCCGTCACTGTCGCTAATTGCGCTTCAATTCTCGGAACTAGTGCTGACGATGACTGGCCGCATATGGTAGTCAGTCGGACGTAAATGTGTGAGTGATATTTGTCGCTCGATATAAAAGCCCTAAATGTGTGAGTGATATTTGTCGCTCGATATAAAGGCCCTAATTGAAAACAGCAAACTGGTGAAAAGCATCTAACTTGAGCTAGTCATATTACAGACAGGCACACAGCTCGTGGCCGGACAGATGCTACAATAGGCCGGACAGATGCTACAATACCTCCCCCACTAGAGTTTCTCTAGACTGTAAACAATAGCAAATGCTTCTCGCTCGATTGTAGGCCATTTTTGCTTTTGTTCTGAGAACTGATGTGAAACATACTGGATAACATGATTGTGACCTTCGTGTTCTTGCATTAGAACTGCACCCATTGCATACTGTGATGCGTCGGTATATAACTTGAAGGGTTTCGAAATGTCGGGGAATGCTAAAATAGGAGCCTGAAGCAGAGCGCTTTTGACTCTACTGCATTCGAAAAAGTTTGTCCATATCATTGGAATTACTTTTCACGCCGCCAGCACGCCGAGGACCTACACGAGTGCAGCTGTCACTACGCTCCTGATAACAAGCGCTGCACTGACTGTGGTTATTGCCACGACTGTGGGTGTGATCTGATCACCACCTCAACCAGCAACTTCCACCGCTGTACCTGTGTCTACTGCCTGAGCCGGTGCTGCAAATTCGGCCAGACTAGCCGGGAGTACAGGGACGCACAAAGAAAACATCTGTTCTTCAGGGCTATCCAAGCCGAAAACCGTTGCCCCGTCGGAGCACCGCCCAGCCAGGTCGGTCACCCTGTGTGGTTCACAGCAAAGGAAATCGAGACATCACATACTCTCGAGGAGCCTCGAACACCGCGTCATCAGCTCAGCCGTCTCACTAGAGACACTGACACCTGCCGGGCCCCCCGAAACCACCGCTGGACAGACCCCGACTCATCAGCTCCAGGTGCCACCGAGCAGCCACGCTGTGATATAACCGGACTGGGGTACGTTAGAACACCTCAGACAACTAGACTCTACAAACACATCAGCCCGGCCGAAATCGCGGCCACTCTCAAACCGCTGCCTGCATCTATCATCTGCGCCGCCGAATCTACCGCAAGAACCAACCCGATACCGCTCGCTCTGCTGAGTGCTGTATCAAGCTGGCCGCCAACCGTGATCAGCAACACTGCAGCAGCGCAAGCACGGACCAGCAGCTCAGCGACAGCCCAGGCCCCCAACGCAGACGTGTGGTGAGAGGAACATCGCAGCAGCTACCGTGGGCTCGACAATCAGCAGGTAAGTGCCTCACACCCTCCCCTGTTGAAAATTTAGAACAAAGTAAAAACATGGAAGCCAGGGCAATGGTTGATCAGATGACACATTGTGTCAAAAGTCTCGGAAACAAGTTAGCTTTATCGCAAACTCTAACGCCCAACAAAAAGACGACTTTTGATGGATCCAATGCTGATGCTTTTTCAAAATGGATGCTGGACATGGACGATATTTATGCTGCTGTCGATGGCGACGAACAACAGACCTTGTGGGCTGCTTCCCAGCTTCTCAAGGGAACTGCTAATGACTACTTTCGTGACATCAAAAACGGACTGACCTCATGGCCCCAACTTAAAGATATGATGGTCACTCGCTATGCTCATTTAAACCCGGCCGCCCGCTCCAAACAGAAACTCAGACAAGCCTTACAGCACACTACCGAAACGGTAGCAGACTTTGCTGAAAGGATTCGCTCCCTCGGTAACCAGGCCTACTCTGACAGACTCGCAGAAAAAGAAGTAACTGAAATCATTACTACTGCTTTCATTAACGGACTCAGGAACAGACGTCTGCAAAGTAGCATTGCCAGGAAAATGCCGACAACCTTGACAGACGCCTACAACCATGCCATGACAGAACAACGTATCAATGAGCATATTGCCTTGTTCAATGACAATACCTCCGCCCCTGAACCCATGGATTGCAATGCAATCACAAAGATGACAGACAGCATGCAACACAAACTGGACACAGTGACGGACAAACTAGCTGACATTTGCCAGGTATTGACGACTAGACAACAGCCGCCACAACCGCCATTTCAGGTTCAACCCCAAGTACAGCAGCAGTACCAGCAACAACAGCAGCCCCGTTCACATCCCCACCCACAGCAGTACCATCAGCAGTACCAGCATTCCCCTCAGCAGCAGTACCAGCAGCAGAATCGTGTGCCCAATCAGCAGTATCAGAACCGGTTCGACAACCGTCCCCCGCCACGTCACCCTGTCCAAACTAGGCCACCGCTGGGAACTGATGGAAATGTTCCACAGGAGTACCGCTGGACGACTGATAATCGTCCCATTTGCCATTTCTGCGGCATTCCCGGTCACATCCAGCGAGCATGTCGTAAGAAAGAAGCCGCAGCCAACGCTGCACCTCAGTCCCATCGCCAGGGAAACTAGAGGAGCCTCACCCAGGAGAGGATAAGACGCAGACCGCGTATATCCTACAGGTAAGCGAAGATTGTCCCTACATAGATATACACATTGGCACACATCCCTTCAGAACACTTCTCGACACAGGCGCGCAACTTTCCCTAGTTAGCGAAGAATTTGTGAAATTATGTGACCCACAATTGGTCAAACCAACTCAAAGCTCTACAAAAATTACCCTACGTTCTGCTACCGGTCATACACTCGAAGTGTCTGAAACGGTGAGAATTCGCATCACGCTAGGAAAAGTGCGAATGTATCATGATTTTGTAGTAGTGAAAGACTTCAAACATGATATGATTCTCGGAATTGACTTCTTGAAAGCGCGTCAAGCCATTCTAGATTTTGAAACTCAGACGCTGGTCATTAGAAATTCAGTATACCCGCTAAAAGAGAAACGTGGACAAAAAGACGGCAGAGATATTATTGGCAGAGAAGGCGATGCCCGTAGATACAGACACTTAGCAGACCTCGGTTCAGATCGCCAACAGAGAGTCAGGATCGGCGTCAGAGTGGCAGAGTCTAGTAGTCGAGGCAGCAGAGAGGGCGGTGTTCACTTCACTCGGTCGGGTGGTCGACTGGCTTACCTCCCGCATGATTCGCTGAGAGGACTATTTATACTAGGACAAAGTCCGCACTCGCGCGTCATCGTTCAGTACTTCTGCCGCTTTGTGTGCTACGTTACGCCCCCACAGTCACTCACAGAGCGCATGCACATCACGTGAGGACACTTGTGGTATATGTCACTCTGGCAGTGACGACAGCTCGGCCGCCTTTTGCGCTACTAAAAACACTTGTGGTATATGTCACTCTGGCTGCGACGACAGCTCAGCCGCTTTTCGTGCGCGTCATCATCCGTCACTGTCGCTAATTGCGCTTCAATTCTCGGAACTAGTGCTGACGATGACTGGCCGCATATGGTAGTCAGTCGGACGTAAATGTGTGAGTGATATTTGTCGCTCGATATAAAAGCCCTAAATGTGTGAGTGATATTTGTCGCTCGATATAAAGGCCCTAATTGAAAACAGCAAACTGGTGAAAAGCATCTAACTTGAGCTAGTCATATTACAGACAGGCACACAGCTCGTGGCCGGACAGATGCTACAATAGGCCGGACAGATGCTACAATACCTGCTTGATACAGCACTCAGCAGAGCGAGCGGTATCGGGTTGGTTCTTGCGGTAGATTCGGCGGCGCAGATGATAGATGCAGGCAGCGGTTTGAGAGTGGCCGCGATTTCGGCCGGGCTGATGTGTTTGTAGAGTCTAGTTGTCTGAGGTGTTCTAACGTACCCCAGTCCGGTTATATCACAGCGTGGCTGCTCGGTGGCACCTGGAGCTGATGAGTCGGGGTCTGTCCAGCGGTGGTTTCGGGGGGCCCGGCAGGTGTCAGTGTCTCTAGTGAGACGGCTGAGCTGATGACGCGGTGTTCGAGGCTCCTCGAGAGTATGTGATGTCTCGATTTCCTTTGCTGTGAACCACACAGGGTGACCGACCTGGCTGGGCGGTGCTCCGACGGGGCAACGGTTTTCGGCTTGGATAGCCCTGAAGAACAGATGTTTTCTTTGTGCGTCCCTGTACTCCCGGCTAGTCTGGCCGAATTTGCAGCACCGGCTCAGGCAGTAGACACAGGTACAGCGGTGGAAGTTGCTGGTTGAGGTGGTGATCAGATCACACCCACAGTCGTGGCAATAACCACAGTCAGTGCAGCGCTTGTTATCAGGAGCGTAGTGACAGCTGCACTCGTGTAGGTCCTCGGCGTGCTGGCGGCGTGAAAAGTAATTCCAATGATATGGACAAACTTTTTCGAATGCAGTAGACGGGCTGGCGAGCAGGTGTAGAGCAGGGATGATGGCGTTCCAGCACGCACACTGACCGTTTGGGTTGGTGCGCGTCTGGTGATAGAATCGGCCCAAGTTGGGTCTCGCAGAGTCCGGTTCCTCTTCTCCTCTCACCGGCTCCGTTGGTATCTGGATGTTGATGGTAATCGGCTGACTCTCCTGGCGGTGCTCTTCAGACATCAACAGTCTGATGAAGAGAGATCCGGGTCACGGCACCAATGTAACGACTCGTCTTGCTGTATGTGTCTGGTTGTGTGTCGGCTCTTTCTTCGAACTATCAAAGTCGAATGAAGACGGCAGAGATATTATTGGCAGAGAAGGCGATGCCCGTAGATACAGACACTTAGCAGACCTCGGTTCAGATCGCCAACAGAGAGTCGGGATCGGCGTCAGAGTGGCAGAGTCTAGTAGTCGAGGCAGCAGAGAGGGCGGTGTTCACTTCACTCGGTCGGGTGGTCGACTGGCTTACCTCCCGCATGATTCGCTGAGAGGACTATTTATACTAGGACAAAGTCCGCACTCGCGCGTCATCGTTCAGTACTTCTGCCGCTTTGTGTGCTACGTTACGCCCCCACAGTCACTCACAGAGCGCATGCACATCACGTGAGGACACTTGTGGTATATGTCACTCTGGCAGTGACGACAGCTCGGCCGCCTTTTGCGCTACTAAAAACACTTGTGGTATATGTCACTCTGGCTGCGACGACAGCTCAGCCGCTTTTCGTGCGCGTCATCATCCGTCACTGTCGCTAATTGCGCTTCAATTCTCGGAACTAGTGCTGACGATGACTGGCCGCATATGGTAGTCAGTCGGACGTAAATGTGTGAGTGATATTTGTCGCTCGATATAAAAGCCCTAAATGTGTGAGTGATATTTGTCGCTCGATATAAAGGCCCTAATTGAAAACAGCAAACTGGTGAAAAGCATCTAACTTGAGCTAGTCATATTACAGACAGGCACACAGCTCGTGGCCGGACAGATGCTACAATAGGCCGGACAGATGCTACATTGTCATGCTTCTGGTTTCATTCTACTCTATTTATATTTGATTTCCATTGCAAAACAAATTACGGTTAATAATTGGTTATGTGTTTATCTTGTGATTTGGCGAATATAAATTATTATCGCTTAACACGCGCCCTGGAGGGGGGGGGGGGGCGAAATCCGTCCACTCCTTCGGGTTTTCAAGGATAGCGCAAAAACGGCAAAAACATTTTTTTTTTTGCATACCCGTTCGGAAATGAACTACCCACATTATGTGAAATTCTTGACTTCATGTCATCTCAGGTCAGACCAGGTCACGTGATGGCCCCACCTCCAAAACGTTTGTGGTAGTACCGCAGGCACAGTTTTAGGCCGATCGGTTTCAAACATATGGATTTCATAAGGTCATATATACCTACAATTTGTATATCTTGGATTTCTGATATCGGTGACCTAAGGTCAGGTCAATTTCGTGACCGCCAACACTGTTTCGTCAATAAATATCGACATAATGGAGATAGAGAAGTGCAAACGGTACCAATGTGTTTGTCTCGTCGAGACACGTCTCCCAATATCCAACATGACCTACTTGGTTCACCACTTAACCTTGACCTGAGGTCAAATTTCTCAGTTGACCTGACCTGTTTAATATGAATATGATTCGATGTGTCTTGACGATTAAAACACGATGCGTCAAATGTGTTTGTTTTATCTTTATTAGGTAACAAGTTATTTGCGTAAAACAGTTTTGCCAAAAAATAACCATTTTGCATTTGATTCTGGAGCCTAAACTATTAACCTGGGCTCAAATATAATGACACCAATTGGGATGACATTTGCCAAGAGCTTTCGATTGGTTTGTTCCGTTTGTTCCTAGCTATCATATTTCCCGATATATTGTGGGGTGTTCGAAGCCGAAGTCCTAAAACTGGAAAATATGACCTTTGATGACCTCTGGTGACCTCAATATTGACCTGACTTAAAAATACCTGATATACTTTCGATAGAGCTTGTCTCGAGCTATCTAACACCGTTTTCCACCTGTCGCTACGTTGTGGTTTCGAGGTCATAGGGGGGGGGGGGGGGCGAAATTCGTCCCCCTCCCTCCAGGGCGTGTAATTATCAGAGGCCCCCCAGGCGCGTGTTAAAGGGAATGTTTCACCTTTGTATTGGTTTTGAACTGAGATAGCCGTTATCGTTGGCCGTTGTTGAAATGTCGAAGATACTAAGGTCATTTTCCCCCAAAACCTAGCCGTTTTTAAGCAATTTAATTTATAGTTTTGCAAAATGGGGTCTAGCTGGTCCCGCCGCTGATTGGCTTACAGACACTTTGTCTGCAATCCCACTTTATCAGGCAATCAGCGGCGGTATATAGCTCAATAATGACGTCATAATCCCATTAAAAAAAAAGATGTGTAAAGTTAAGTGACTTTTCGAGAGAAAAAATATCACCATCGTTTTCAGCAGCACTTACTTCATATTTTCGACTACAGCCAGGGTAATATTTGACAACTTTCAGAAAGGTGAAACAGTTCCTTTCAGCGTCATTACAGGTGACAACGGTGTGATACACATCTATGAATCCTATCATTCCTGAGTGCTACAAAGCCAGGTGTACGTCTAAGCCGATGCTGTTAAACCCTCGCGCTGCTGGGGGGGGGGGGGGGTACCTCCCCCCCCCCCCCACCCCCCTGAGTTTTGTTTTCGGGATGGCGGAAAACGGCTGACGACGAGGGCGTGTTGACCGAGTCGGCGTTTTGCGCTCACCTTATGCCCCCATCATTTGCGCAACTTCTGAAATGTGTAACCCGAGGTCATATCTGGGCAGGTCACCAGGCCAGGTCAAGAGCCCCCACCTCCCAAAAAAGTTCGTGCCCGCAGCCACAGTGTTTGTTTGATATATTTGAAACCTACAGGATGTCATAAGGGCAGAGATATCTACAATACGTGCATCTTTGATTTTGATATCGGTGACTTAAGGTCAGGTCCATTTCGTGACCTCCACTTTATAAGTCATTGGGATATATTCAATTGCTTCCTATTCCGTGGATACGCGTCAGATCAGTCCAATTTCTTCTGGAGTACGTTCTCATCCGCCATTCGTGATGAGCCAGGTGGTAACCATGGTAACCATGTCAAGCCAGGCCAGGTGCAATTCTCGTTCAGTGACGCTTACAGTGTCAGCCGAGGCAATCCTAGGTCATCCGAGGTCATCAACTTAGAGTTGTGCAAATGACACCAATATGTTTGTCTCATGAAGACGCGTCGCCCCATATGCAACATAACCTACATCAGTCAACAAATGACCTTGACCTGAGGTCAAATTTCGAAGTTTACCTAACCACAGCACCATTACTATTGTTCCGAAGCGTCCGATGGTGGTAAATTATTGGTGGCGAGAAAAATCCGATGGTGGTAAATTATCGTCTGTGTTTATCAGATAGCAAAGTTATTCACGAATAACGTTTTGGAAGAAAATGCTATTGTGACCTTTGCTGTTCTTGGGAGCCTAAACTAATGGCCTGAGCTAAAATGTGGTATACCTTAGGCAATTTTCCAAGAGCTTTCGATTGTTCTTATGCTCTCGTTTGTTCCTAGCTAGCATAGTTCCAGAGATATTTGGGATTGTCTGGAGCGAAGTCCTAAAGTTAGAAAATTGTATCTTTGATGACCTCTGGTGACTTCAATATTGACCTGAGCCCCAAAAAGACCGAAATAGTTTGAAATTATTTTAAATGAGCTCTCGAACATTGTTTTCGGTTTTTGTCTACCACCCATAACGGCCGAGTTCGGGGGGGGGGGGTGCAGGGTCGAAATGCTCCAGCAGGGCGTAGCAAAACTCAGAGGCCCAGCTGGTTAATACTATGGTTGTTTTACCAGTTATACTGTATCAGTTTGCTTTAGCGTGTGTTAGGCCAAATGCCCAAGAGGTATTCATAATACAGTTGCAATATATTGTTGCAATAGAGACACAATTACTGTTTATCATACAAATTACGAATTTCGCTATATCTGTAGCCAGGTTTATTGCAAATATAAAAAAATTACCTTCTGTTCATGGTTT
>JAXIVJ010015721.1:0-30766 GCA_036785665.1 Chirona hameri
GGAGCGGGGAGCGGGGAGCGGGAGCGGGGGAGCGGGGAGCGGGGAGCGGGGAGCGGGAGCGGGGACCGGGGACCGGGGACCGGGGACCGGGGACCGGGGACCGGGGACCGGGGACCGGGGACCGGGGACCGGAGACCGGGGACCGGGGACCGGGGACCGGGGACCGAGACATATTCACTTGCATTTGACTAAGTGGAGACGGGAGACCGAGGACCGAGACCGGACACCCCTGACGTTGCGCTCAGGCGGGTCGAACCTTCGGACATATGTCGTTCCGGCTACCGTCTCACATGACTGTTACTGCTTAGACCATTGACCTCTACCGTCAGACTAGGTATCGTATCAGGCAGACAGCACATCGTCTCAGAGAGACCATTGAACCGCTCCACAGTCCGCTTGCTTATCGGTCGCCGCCGCAGTCAGGCTGACTTCACGACGGTTATCGTTATCGTCGAGTTCCGCCGGTGTCCGGACCGGTGACGTTAAAGCAAATAGTTCAGGTCTTCAACATGGGTTTTGCACTGAGATAGCGGTTTTGTAGCTCGTGTTGGGAAACACCTATCTGCAAGTTTGCTTGACTGAAAAGACTCTCCAGCCGAATATATTTGATTTGTTGGCGAAGGAATGCGGTGCTGACGATGCCTGGGCAGAGGCTATACAATCAGCATTCAGCTTGCAGCTGGTGCTAGCAAGTGCACCGCCGGGCGCCGGTTGGCACTTCTCCAATGCGAGTCTATCCTTGCGCGACTTCTTTCGAATCTGATTGGCTGAGCCATTTATTTCATTGCACGTAACGCCAGGACTCTGAATCAGAGAGTATGCATATAGTTTTGATAACATTAATAATGTACCACCTTCTATCCTGAATCGGCGCGATGCAGGACCTATTTAACATGTTAACTGGGGGGAAATTGCCCCCCCCCCCCCCATTGAGCCGTTTTGCCCCCGTCAAAACATTTCGCCTACCCTGATTTCAGTATTTTAATGTCATTTTTCGTTGGATAGCATTAAATTAAAATAAAATATACCTACTTGGTGATAAATTGAGAAAAATCCAATGATAAATTCCATGATATTCCTAAGTTTTAGTATTTCCCAGCCAAAATTTGTATCTTTGAATTATTTCCGAAATAACATTATTTTCAATAGGTACCC
Organism: Chirona hameri; assembly: GCA_036785665.1. NCBI lineage: Eukaryota > Metazoa > Arthropoda > Thecostraca > Balanomorpha > Balanidae > Chirona > Chirona hameri. The sequence goes on from JAXIVJ010015721.1 coordinate 1,156, forward strand.
TTTAAACAGTTGCTCATTAACGGCAGAGTAGGGGAGATGGGGGATTGTTGGACCAGGGACGTCGCCACACAATTTGGAGTGGGTGTGGGGTGGGGTTGGGGCAACCAGATGGTTGCCACCCCCCCTTCCCACACACACACACACCACAAACTCCTATAATGTTAATATTAAAATCCTGCTAATCTTGGGGTCCGGAGGGATCTTGGGGGGCCGTCCCCCTGGCCCCTCGGGTGGCGACGCCCTAGGTTGGGATAGGGGAGATATTGCAATAATGTTCCTTCCGTGGAGTATATAAGGGAAAAACCTGAATATGAGCGGCCCTGGCCGGCCCAACCCGTGGCGACACTTTTGAGAAGCTCACATCTCTGCAACCGCACGTCCGATTGACAAGCGGACTTCTTTGCTGAGTAGTCCCATCCACCCTACCCTGTTTGAGACCAGAGCTGACTCACGTGAGTAGCTACCACTGCGCGTGACGCGTGCCGCTGTGAGGGGTGTTGCAAGGTGTTTTGTCGCAAAAGCTCCGCAACGGCTTGGCCGATTGTGTTCAAATTTGGTGTGTGGTTATAGATCTCTCAGCCGCCACTGTCCAACAAGTCAGGGGCGGGGTGCCTCTGCACGTGCGCACGTGCACACCCATTTATTATCCCCGCATCTCAGAAACTATTTGCCCGATCGAATTTAAATTCACCATAGGTACATTTTACTTCGCGTTCGCTCGTTCATCGCCAACTGCGGCGCCTTACTGTTTCGGTAGAAAGGTTATGGAAGGAAAATGACGGATGACCTCTGGGTCAATATATTTTACCTCGTCGAGGTTGCCAGGACAAAAATGTCATATGAATCTTTGTATTTTGCAAAATATTCGTGAGTCTGGTGAACATTGGGCAAATTTAGCCATTTCCTGGGGATTTCTATGCATTTTCATGTTTCCCCAATGACCTAAAATTGGGAGGTCACAAAATCTACTTTGCCTTAGGTCATCGATATAAAAATCATCCGAAATAGCAGAATGTTGGTATTTATGACCTGATTAAATACTGTAGGTTTCCAACAAAAAATAACATATATTTCACATGAGAATATGCTTCAGCTGCAATACAAAGACAATATAGCTCCATCACACGGTTCACGATGTTATCTATATCCCCTCCCCTCCATGACACTCCCCCCCCCCCCTCAGTCCACATGCGGCCTCCACAGTTTCGCTGGACTGCCATCCCCTCGGTGACCTCTCCGGACGGCGGCGACAGGGGGTTAGCTGCGCAGAGCGAGTCGGTCCCCTCTGAGCCTGCTGCTGACCACATTCTGCCTCCGCCGCCGCTGGCCAGCGGCCGCTCGGCAGACATGGCGCCCAGCTCGGCACCTTCGGCATGGCGCCCAGCCCGGGTCCAGCTCGGCCACCTTCTCCAGCGCCTCCACACGCTGTTCTATGGTGTCCAGCCGCGCGTCAGCGCCATCTGCATCTTCGTCCTTGGACTTCCAGTCTTTGTGAGAGCTCTGGCTCGACTGGCTCACTGGATCCACCGTTGATTATTGAAGCCGTAGTTCCTATTCAGGTTCCAACTGATCGGTTAATCAGTCTGGCTGCGGCACGACCTTACAATTTAGGTGGGATCACTAGACTTGACCTAGTGACCTGACCTGAGGAGACCCGAGGTAAAAAATAACAGGATTTGGGCAACTGATAGGCAACAGTTCGGGGTAAGTTGAACAATACTTAACATTTTATTTCGTGTTAATGTTTAAAGTATAAACGGGGTTTGTGAAATAACTGTTTTTTAATAGGAGTAGGTCAATTTTAGGACCCTTTCAGTCTTTGTGAGAGCTCTTGGCTCGACTGGCTCACTGGATCCACCGTTGATTATTGAAGCCGTAGTTCCTATTTAATCAAAGCATGACATTTGAAACAGTATTGCGGTAAAAAACAACATAACCTTGGACATTGTAATTAACATAGTTATAAAAAAGGTGCAAATACAGAAAGAAGTACGTTGTAGCAATACAAAATAAAATGTTTACACCTATTGGTATGGCTTGAGTTGTTAGGTAAAAAGGTTAACCCGGCATTGGCTGGGGTTTCCAGACACCTTCCATTGGCTGGGGGGGGGGGGCGTTTTTCGCCCCCCCCCCCACCTCCCTGGTTACCTTCCGAACCAATGATCGCAGCGAGACGCGCAAGGCGGCATTCGAAATCTCTCAATGAGACAAATCTAAAGCATACTCTAATATTGCAAATTGAGGTCACATGTCAGGTCACGGTCAGGTCAAAGGTCAAAATGTTATGTTAGTGTAAAAAAATCAAAATCATATGTTAGTGTATGGACCATACTTTCCATCCAAAGCCTTCGATGAGACCAGATCCCCAGAGTGCTCTCAAAGGTGTAATACACATCCCGCATGCGCTAAAGTGAGATTTTTGGAAAATATCAAGGTCAAGGTCAGGTCACAAAAGGTCACTATCGCAAAGTATATACGAAAGCCATGCAACATATGTTTTATGAGCTATGTTGCATGTATAATTCGATAGTGATAGTCATTTTACCATCTGACCTCATTTAAGTAAGGTTAATGTCAAGCTCAGGTCTAGGTCAGGTCACATAAGGTCAAAATTTGAAATTCATAAATCTAAATAAAAAAGGCATACTTCTAGACCAATTGTGTCTCCGAAATACAGTGCTGGCATTTATGTGTCTGTATCTGGTGACTAGAAGCAAACAAAAAATAATAAAAAATATGACGTCATGAGTTACTCATACTTAGGGAGCCATACGTCAGTCAAAAATAAAGATATTGCTTTTAAAATTTGGTTTGGGTATTTTACACATGTGGTTCTCCAACATATATTCCGTTTTTTAATGTTTTAAAATTGTGATTTTGAGGGCATTTTTTTTATTGTTTTTTATGTTTGGGGGTCACAAAACCAAAATGTTCATAATTCGAGGAAACCATTTTGCAGCTCTTGCCATCCGCTATCTTTTGACGTTTTTGATCGCACTTTACTCATATTATGGAATTTATACGTTCTGTTGAAGTTTGGCTGACTTTTTTCGTCAAACTCGTGTGTAGTGACGTCACTAGTTTAGTTTAGTTTTATTTCAATCATCATCAACGGGCCAATCAAACCCACTTATAGATGAAGTCACAAACGTGGCGAAACACACGCTAAAACACAAACATACCAACCTAAAAGACACCATACAACATGTGATATAAAATGCGATATAAGACAAAGACATAAGATATTAAGTAGGTACATGACTAGACTGACAACCCAAAAATACCTGCGGCCTACCTAAAAGACATGACCTATGAGATATAAAACACTATGACTACACTGACTAAGAGTATTGTAGTGGTGTAAACGATGACATGTTTCCTAAAATTATAAAAGACACCATACAACATGTGATATAAAATGCGATATAAGACAAAGACATGATATATTAAATGAGTACATGACTAGACTGACAACTCAAAAATACCCACGGCCTACCTAAAAGACATGACCTATGAGATATAAAAAGCACTATGATTACACTGACTAGAGTATTGTAGTGGAGTATACGATGACATGTTTCCTAAAATTACCAATCCTGTATGCCAGATATGTAGTAGAGTTTAGGGTCCTTGTAGAGTTTAGGAACGTGTTGCAGTGACGAGGGATTCTGACTAACATACTGGACTTGACCGTGTTCACTCTGGCATGCGGCACTTGAACAACAATCTGCTACGGAGTACACGGGGAGCAGCTGCCAACGGGAATGACTACAAGGAAAGACGAGTCAATTTTGTTGTTGTGAATGTTTCTCAGGAGCATGATGTCGCATTGTAATCTTCTTGCAGCGAGAGATGCTAGTCCGAATGGCGTAGAAGACTATCATAATCCAAAGCGACATCTGCAACACGACAGCGAGCGCAGAGCCAAGTCAGGAACTTTATGCTGTCACTTTTTCAGTTCTTTTCAAGTGCGTGTTGGCAGCTCCTCCCCATATAACGCAGGCATACTCTAGTATTGATCGAACATTTGCGCAGTATGTCGATATGATTGACTTGGGATTGACATCGTACAATGAGCGACCATTTTTTCCGGTTGAAACGATCTCATCAAAAGACGAGAGACCTGTAGGCTTTCTTCAGCACAGCGTCTACATGGGCACTAAAAGTCAACTTTCCGTCTAACATCACTCCCAGGTCTCGCATTTCGTGCACTCTTTGAATCACCTCACTGCCTATCGTGTAAACGCCTGTGATGGGTTTCGTTCGCAGAGTTAGTGAGAGGATTTTACATTTCTATGGGTTCAGTTTTAACTGCCACGCTGCCGACCACTGGCAGAGCCCATCTATATCAGCCTGCAGGCCGCGAACATCACTAAAACTGTCAACCCTAGCATATATCTTAAAATCATCGGCAAACAGGAGACAATCTGAGCGTACGACAGCTGGCAGATCATTGGCATAACATGCGAACAGAAGAGGGGACAAAAGCCCCCCTTCTGGCGTCCCCGACAGTACCGGGGCCCACGCAGAGCATTTGACATTCACAACAACCCGCTGCTCTCTTTCAGACAAGTACGATTTGAGCCAGGACAGTGCTTTTCCGGTCATATGATACGATTTTTCCATTTTTAGAGCCAAGAGTTGATGATTTACACTCTGAAATGCTGAACTATAGTCAGTATAAATTACTTCTGTTTGAGAGCCAGCGGATATGTTGTTCCAGGCCACGCGCAACATCGACCCCAGGTTCGAGACACAGGAACGCCCCGGCATGAAACCATGCTGCTGACTAGTGAGAACCGGGCGCACATGACTCACCAACGTACTGTACACCACCTTCTCCAATATCTTACTGAACAGTGGCAGCAAACTAACGCTTCTGTAATTCGTCGCACACGACTTATCCCCTTTTTTAAATAGGTACGATGTTCGCACGTTTCCAAGCTTTCGGACAAACGCCTTGTTCAATAGACAAACGACACAATTTTTGTTTTTGCAATCTCTATTTTTTTCAACGAAATTGCTTGATTTTTGCACAGAAGACGTACAATTGATGTAGGAGATGGTACCCGAAGTTTCACGTCGCTATTGGTTTTTGAGATATTGCGAAAGTTCGTCAGAGGGGCGAAAAACGTCCCCCCGCCAATGGCGGGTTAACTGGCATTTTCCATCTGTCATGCTTACGTATTTTTGCCTTTGTATGCTATGTTTGAATCTTATTTGCCTCACCCCCCCCCCCCCCCACACACACAGTGATTTCCCCTTAAAATAGGCCCTGGCGCGATGTATGGCAATTTTTGACAATATACAAATAATTTGTATTTCAAAATGCAATCAAATCGTGTTTGGAAAAAAATGTTCCAAGGAGAACTATTTCCTTTAAAGGGATATTGCCACCTCCGGAGGATTTCTAAAAAAGCAACTTAAATGAATGGTGGGGATCAACAATCGTGTATGTTCAAGCTCAAACTTGCTCTTGCAGCACCTAAAGCAATATACAAATAAATTGGTATCGGCAATTTATTTTGTATTTATTTCTGACTCCAAAACATTGGTCCCAGCTGTGCGCAGTACTAGATTCATGATGGCCGCTCTCATCCAGTTTGGCTGTGAAATTGGCGCCCGCCCAAAGACGAAGTGTCCGAATTCGCGGAGACTTGACCTTGAAAAGTCTATCTGTGTTATAAGGTATTGGTCACAAATCTCCTATGGCCCAAAGTCGAGCCATAGCCATTATTGGTGTTTTATTCATGTTTTATTATGAAAGAGGCTATGGTTGTTGAAAATATAATTAACTGTATTAGCATTTTAGTTTTAAAGTGCACTGACGGAATGGTGATGTTGAGTTTACAACATTCCAAAGCAAATCATAGTCCGCAAAGAAGCGATTCTAAATAGTGATAGGGCGACTCCAATTTTACGAATGTGTGCCAATCATGAGTGGTGCACATTTATTTTTTGATCTAATGGGGGGAGTTTCGGGAACCAAATTTTGCAGGTGAAATCGGACACGCTTAATCTACCGATACACACCAAAAACTCCATATTGGCCTGCGAGGTGGAAATATCCCTTTAAGTGTCGTCAGGTCGTGATGTGTCACCAGCGGGGTCGTGAGGTGTCACCAGCCGGGTCGTGAGGTGTCACCAGCCGGGTCGTGAGGTGTCACCAGTCGGGTCGTGAGGTGTCACCAGCCGGGTCGTGAGGTGTCACCAGACGAGTCGTGAGGTGTCACCAGTCGGGTCGTGAGGTGTCAACAGTCGGGTCGTGAGGTGTCACCAGCCGGGTCGTGAGGTGTCACCAGCGGGGTCGTGAGGTGTCACCAGCCGGGTCGTGATGTGTCACCAGCCGGGTCGTGAGGTGTCACCAGCCGGGTCGTGAGGTGTCACCAGCCGGGTCGTGAGGTGTTACCAGCGGGGTCGTGAGGTGTCACCAGCCGGGTCGTTAGAGGTCACCAGCCGGGTCGTGAGGTGTCACCAGCCGAGTCGTGAGGTGTCACCAGCCGGGTCGTGAGGTGTCACCAGTCGGGTCGTGAGAGCTCACCAGCCGGGTCGTGAGGTGTCACCAGCCGGGTCGTGAGGTGTCACCAGCCGGGTCGTGAGGTATCAACAGTCGGGTCGTGAGGTGTCACCAGCCGGGTCGTGATGTGTCACCAGCCGGGTCATGAGAGGTCACCAGCGGGGTCGTGAGGTGTCACCAGCCGGGTCGTGAGGTGTCACCAGCGGGGTCGTGAGGAGTCGGGTCGTGATGTGTCACCAGCCGGGTCGTTAGAGGTCACCAGGTCGTGAGGTGTCACCAGCCGGGTCGTGAGGCGTCACCAGTCGGGTCGTGAGGTGTCACCAGCCGGGTCGTGAGGTGTCACCAGCCGGGTCGTGAGGTGTCACCAGTCGGGTCGTGAGGTGTCACCAGTCGGGTCGTGAGAGATCACCAGCCTGGGTCGTGAGAGATTACCAGCCGGTTCGTGAGGTGTCACCAGCCTGGGTCGTGAGAGGTTACCAACCGGGTCGTGAGGTGTCACCAGTCGGGTCGTGAGAGGTCACCAGCGGGGTAGTGAGAGGTCACCAGCCGGGTCGTGAGGTGTCACCAGCCGGGTCGTGAGGTGTCACCAGCGGGGTCGTGAGGTGTCACCAGCCGGGTCGTGAGGTGTCACCAGCCGGGTCGTGAGGTGTCACCAGCCGGGTCGTGAGGTGTCACCAGCCGGGTCGTGAGGTGTCACCAGTCGGGTCGTGAGAGGTCACCAGCGGGGTCGTGAGAGGTCACCAGCGGGGTCGTGAGGTGTCACCAGCGGTGTCGTGAGAGGTCACCAGTAGGGTCGTGAGGTGTCACCAGCCGGGTCGTGAGAGGTCACCAGCCGGGTCGTGAGGTGTCACCAGCGGGATCGTAGGGTGTCACCAGCGGGGTCGTGAGGTGTCACCAGTCGGGTCGTGAGAGGTCACCAGCCGGGTCGTGAGGTGTCACCAGTCGGGTCGTGAGGTGTCACCAGTGGTGTTGTGAGGTGTCACCAGCCGGTTCGTGAGGTGTCACCAGCCGGGGTCGTGAGAGGTCACCAGCCGGGTTGTGAGGTGTCACCAGCCGGGTCGTTAGGTGTCACCAGCGGGATCGTGAGGTGTCACCAGCGGGGTCGTGAGGTGTCACCAGCGGTGTCGTGATGTGTCACCAGAGGGGTCGTGAGGTGTCACCAGTCGGGTCGTGAGAGGTCACCAGCCGGGTCGTGAGGTGTCACCAGCCGGGTCGTGAGGTATCACCAGCCGGGTCGTGATGTGTCACCAGTCGGGTCGTGAGGTGTCACCAGCAGGGTCGTGAGAGGTCACCAGCCGGATCGTGAGAGGTCACCAGCGGGGTCGTGAGAGATCAACAGCCGGGTCGTGATGTGTCACCAGCCGGGTCGTGAGAGGTCACCAGCAGGGTCGTGAGGTGTCACCAGCCGGGTCGTGAGGTGTCACCAGTCGGGTCGTGATGTGTCACCAGCCGGGTCGTGAGAGGTCACCAGCCGGGTCGTGAGGTGTCACCAGCCGGGTCGTGATGTGTCACCAGCCGGGTCGTGAAAGGTCACCAGCCGGGTCGTGAGGTGTCACCAGCGGTGTCGTGAGGTGTCACCAACGGGGTCGTGAGAGGTCACCAGCGGGGTCGTAAGAGGTCACCAGCCGGGCCGTGATGTGTCACCAGCGGGGTCGTGAGGTGTCACCGGCGGGGTCGTGAGAGGTCACCAGCCGGGTCGTGAGGTGTCACCAGCCGAGTCGTGAGGTGTCACCAGCCGGGTCGTGAGGTGTCACCAGCCGGGTCGTGAGAGGTCACCAGCGGGGTCGTGAGGGGTCACCAGCCGGGTCGTGAGGTGTCACCAGCCGGGTCGGGAGGTGTCACCAGTCGGGTCGTGAGGTGTCACCAGCCGGGTCGTGAGGTGTCACCAGCCGGGTCGTGATGTGTCACCAGCCGGGTCGTGAGGTGTCACCAGCCGGGTCGTGAGGTGTCACCAGCCGGGTCGTGAGGTATCAACAGTCGGGTCGTGAGGTGTCACCAGCCGGGTCGTGATGTGTCACCAGCCGGGTCAGGAGAGGTCACCAGCGGGGCCGTGAGGTGTCACCAGCCGGGTCGTGAGGTGTCACCAGCGGGGTCGTGAGGTGTCACCAGCCGGGTCGTGAGGCATCACCAGCCGGGTCGTGAGGTATCACCAGCCGGGTCGTGATGTGTCACCAGCCGGGTCGTGAGGTGTCACCAGCCGGGTCGTGAGGTGTCACCAGCCGGGTCGTGAGAGCTCACCAGCGGGGTCGTGAGAGGTCACCAGCCGGGTCGTGATGTGTCACCAGTCGGGTCGTGAGGTGTCACCAGCCGGGTCGTGAGGTGACACCAGGAAGGTCGTGAGGAGTCGGGTCGTGATGTGTCACCAGCCAGGTCGTGAGAGGTCACCAGCCGGGTCGTGAGGTGTCACCAGCGGGGTCCTGAGGTGTCACCAGTCGGGTCGTGAGGTGTCACCAGTCGGGTCACGAGAGGTCACCAGCGGGGTCGTGAGGTGTCACCAGCCGGGTCGTGAGAGGTCACCAGCCGGGTCGCGAGGTGTCACCAGCGGGGTCCTGAGGTGTCACCAGTCGGGTCGTGAGGTGTCACCAGTCGGGTCACGAGAGGTCACCAGCGGGGTCGTGATGTGTCACTAGCCGGGTCGTGAGGTGTCACCAGTCGGGTCGTGAGAGGTCACCAGCCGGGTCGTGAGGTGTCACCAGCCGGGCCATGAGAGGTCACCAGCGGGGTCGTTAGGTGTCACCAGCCGGGTCGTGAGGTGTCACCAGCGGGGTCGTGAGGTGTCACCAGCCGGGTCGTGAGGCATCACCAGCCGGGTCGTGAGGTATCACCAGCCGGGTCGTGATGTGTCACCAGCCGGGTCGTGAGGTGTCACCAGCCGGGTCGTGAGGTGTCACCAGCCGGGTCGTGAGAGGTCACCAGCGGGGTCGTGAGGGGTCACCAGCCGGGTCGTGAGGTGTCACCAGTCGGGTCGTGAGGTGTCACCAGCCGGGTCGTGAGGTGACCCCAGAAAGGTCGTGAGGAGTCGGGTCGTGATGTGTCACCAGCCAGGTCGTGAGAGGTCACCAGCCGGGTCGTGAGGTGTCACCAGCGGGGTCCTGAGGTGTCACCAGTCTGGTCGTGAGGTGTCACCAGTCGGGTCACGAGAGGTCACCAGCGGGGTCGTGAGGTGTCACCAGCCGGGTCGTGAGGTGTCACCAGCGGGGTCGTGAGGTGCACCAGTCGGGTCGTGAGGTGTCACCAGCGGGGTCGTGAGGTGTCACCAGTCGGGTCGTGAGGTGTCACCAGCCGGGTCGTGAGAGGTCACCAGCCGGGTCGCGATAGGTCACCAGCGGGGTCGTGATGTGTCACCAGCCGGGTCGTGAGGTGTCACCAGCCGGGTCGTGAGAGGTCACCAGCTGGGTCGTGAGAGGTCACCAGCCGGGTCGTGAGGTGGCACCAGCCGGACCGTGAGGTGTCACCAGCCGGGTCGTGATGTGTCACCAGCCGGGTCATGAGGTGGCACCACCGGGGTCGTGATGTGTCACCAGCCGGGTTGTGAGGTGTCACCACCGGGGTCGTGATGTGTCACCAGCCGGGTCGTGAGAGGTCACCAGCGGGGTCGTGAGAGGTCACCAGCGGGGTCGTGATGTGTCACCTGCGGGGTCGTGAGGTGTCACCAGCCGGGTCGTGAGAGGTCACCAGCTGGGTCGTGAGAGGTCACCAGCTGGGTCGTGAGAGGTCACCAGCGGGGTCGTGAGGTGTCACCAGCGGGTCGTGAGAGGCCACCAGCGGTGTCGTGAGAGGTCACCAGCCGGGTCGTGAGGTGTCATCAGCGGGGTCGTGAGGTGTCACCAGTCGGGTCGTGAGGTGTCACCAGCGGGGTCGTGATGTGTCACCAGCCGGGTCGTGAGAGGCCACCAGCGGTGTCGTGAGAGGTCACCAGCCGGGTCGTGAGGTGTCACCAGCGGGGTCGTGATACGCCCCGCCGTGCGGTCCCGCTGCAGAGAACGTCATCAGATGACGCAGGCAGATAGTGAGCGGTCCTCCGTCCTCTGCCCGCCGCTCGCTGCCGGCTGCTCTCCCCCGTCCCCGACGGCCGGCAGGTGGCGGCTCTGAGTGTCGAGAGCACCACACCGCGGCCAGATCGGTACACAGAACGACAGGCCACAGACCGCAGGGTACAGACTACAGACATGTCTGTAACATGCCTCTGCAGAGGAGAGTATGGCTACCTACAGCAACAGTACCAACTAAACTGCAACACAACGAGCCAGTGAATAAAACGTTTGTCTGCCACGAAGAACTCTGCCTTCTGCTTGAGCAGCGATGCACGAGCGTTACTGTCTGTTGACTGTCTATCATCACCTTACCCTTAGAGGTCTGTCTTACTCAACGGCTATCCGTGTTACTTGGTTGTAACCAGGCACGTTGCCAGGATTTAGTCCGGGGGGGGGGGGGGGCGGCGCCTCGAAAGCGTTGAAGAAAAAAAAATAGTCGCAATCTAAGGCTTTGGATGGAAAACGAGTTCGCCACGGGCCGGGCTGGCCCTATGGGCCATGGGCCGGGCCTGGGCCGGGCCTGGGCCGGGCCTCAACTTTAAGGAAATCACCGGGCTCTGGACGGGCCTGGGCTGATAATGTTGAAGTAATGCGCGTAAGCTCAGGTCTGAGCTTAAACATATTTCAACCAGCAATTCACTTACACAGCAAGACACTGTTGCCATGGCTGTGGCTTTTTGTTTTGTCGGTTAGCATGGTTGGTTCATTGTTTTACATTTATAGTATTAAAGTAAATATGCTATGCTAATGATTGCAAATTTTGTGAAAATAATTATATGCTTAATCTGAACGGGCCTGACCGGGCCTGGGCCTTAAATTTATGAATTTGACCGGGCCTGGTCCGGGCCTGGGCTTGGTGTTCATTGGCCCGGGCCAGGCAGGGCTGGAGGTTGGTGGGCCCGTGACGAACACTGGTCTGTAAGGCCCCAAAAGGATTGCAGGATCGCGTCAAAGAACAGGAAACTAGTGAAGGCGTGCGGTTTGGGCACTGTTTTCCGTGGCTCAGGTGTCATATATGTCACCTGCCAAGGCGTCTGACCAGAACTTAAATGTGATGCAATTTCCGTCGAAAAGGATGTCGTGATGACCCCACAGAGAACATTTCCTCCGAATAACTCGTATGATTACTATCTAAGCGGCAAATCTCTCAGGTGGGAAAACTCTGAAAGCCTCGTCCACGATTGTGTGTGATAATTATGGAAGTGGAACAAACTAAAAACCGGCTTAAGATTCAGATATATGTTCCATTTCTGGTGTAGGATATAGCTGCGGACATGGGGTTTTCACCAATACAGCAACAGCCTGCTCGCACTCTCAATACTAGGGAGGATACATTAGGTACCTATGAACATACTAATTACAAAAGTATGTGTGAAACGTGCAGAGGAACTCCTTACTCCAGTGTTATATAAGTACTGCAATTACATTTTCAGGAGTAGATGCATTTGACGTTGTCACCTTCCAAGTACAAAATCCCCATTGATACAATACAACAATTCGGGTTTCGGGATCATATGATTCCTGCGCTTTTACAAACTTAAGAAAACTTCCAAACTTGTGGTCCTATATGGACCTCTCATTACGACTTCTTTAGAATTTCTATTGAATGGAACTGAAGCAACGCTGGGCTTTTAGCCATGTATTTTGTATTGTTGAACTTCCCTTTACACCCCCGCGTTGTCACTAGCCTGCACCCAATTCACACTAGCCGACCAATGGCCATGTTCACACTAGCCGGCCAATGGCCATGTTCACACTAGCCGGCCAATGGCCATGTTCACACTAGCCGGCCAATGTACATTTTCACACTAGCCGACCAATGGCCATGTTCACACTAGCCGGCCAATGGCCATGTTCACACTAGCCGACCAATGGCCATGTTCACACTAGCCGACCAATGGCCATGTTCACACTAGCCGGCCAATGACCATGTTCACACTAGCCGGCCAATGGCCAATGACCAATGGCCAATGGCCGGCCAATGGTCATGCTGTGCCACACGGAGCCCCACGCGTGTCATTTCTCCCCAACTCCAGACGATTTGATACCTCACCAATCTGACTGCTTTACAGGATGTGTACACTGTACACTGTACACCAGTCACGCGAGAGCCGCAATATTTGTTCGCCATTGCGGCGACCCACGCGAAGAACGTCACAAAGGCACCGATGACGTATTATTTACAGGATAGCGTTAGCCGCCAGCATAAAATCAGCCGCAAAAAACAGCAGCAGGTATTTCGTTCACACGCGGCACGAATGGTGAGTCATATACCACTAAAGCGGGGTAACAATCATGGGCTCCGCCACCGGGGGGATGGAGGGGGGGCATGTCCCCCCCCCCCCCAACTTCAAAGTTGGGGGGACAGAGTGTATTTTGTCCCTCCCCAACTTTGAGCACATGACACTGCCCTCAAATTGCAAGCACCTCAAACTTCAATACACACCTCAAGCACCTTCAACAGTAAAAATATAGTTACCGAGGGATTTTTGTTTCGCGCCGCTCCGCGGCGCAATTGCAATACCACTCAATTGTATACGGGTTAAAAATAAAATTATAAATTCGCACCGTTTCGCGGCGAATTTATGTTTTGTTTATATGTTGCTACTTTCCTATATAATTGGGCAAAATATTTCGCTTTATCGCATTTTTTACCCCACTCTTAACCCGCGAGTTACTGGGGTATATTTTATAACGCGACTTACTGGGGGGAGGGGGCTATCCCCCCCCTCGGATCTCCGAAACTACTGGACCGAATGTAAAAATTAAAACGGCATTTGATAGCCCTGGAAAATTTATTGAGGGAAACATAATATTGTTGACCTCGGGATCACTGATGACGTCACAGGTCAGGTCAAGTACAAAATGTTTGACCGAGTCAAAAGGTTTCGATGGATGGAATTGTCGCGCAAAATTGCGATATTAAACGCATAAGCTGTCGATAAATCGGTATGATTCATGTGCCTGACACTTCTAAGTACCTTTCTAAGTTGTTTATGACCTTGGGTCAGGTCAAGGTCAGCCGAGGTCACAGGTCAAACTGCAGATTACGGTCATTAGGCGCTGTAACACATGTGTATGGGTTTGTTTTTGGTCTAGAGCGCGAAAAATGACCTTAGAACATTGTTTGTTCCATATAAATAGAAGTAAAAAGCAAAAATGGAAATGCGTTTTTTATGCATAGTAATGATGTAATGGATGTGACAGGTAGTCGATTTGTGTCATTTAAAGGTCATAACTCAGTCATTTGTGAAGATATCTACTTCAAATTTGGTACACATGTTCACCGCATATGTCTTGATCACATATATTCCGGTTTTGGGATAATTCGGATTTTTTCTTGAAAATTTTGTTAAAAAAAATGTATTTGGATTTCTCAAAATTTTGAATTAAAAAAATCAAAAATCCGAGATAGCAATTTGATATCCCGGTCTATTGTCAGTAATTTGGTTTAAGACAATTGAGTTTTCTCAAACATCGTACCTTTAACAGCGTTTTCCGCAAACCATTATTTTGCAACAAAAACCGAAGAACATGACGTCACTCTGACGTCATTCCCGGTTGACCTATCATATGTTCATATTTTTACTTTTGTTAACATGTGTAGAATTGATGTGAGAGAAGGTACTGCAAGTTTGGTGACGATACCGGAGTTCGTTTAAGAGTTATTGCAAAATAACGGGAGGGGGGGGGGGCAAAAAATAGCCCCCCAGTAAGTCGTGGGTTAAACGCAAAAAAAAGACGATGTCATAGAGGAAAAAAATGCATATCCAGGGCATAAGATGACAAATTTCGCGACGCTCCGCGGCGCAATTCCTTTAAGGGTTTCAGGGCTTGGGCTAAAAGTTATTCGAGGTTAGGATAGCTGATTCCAAACTGGTGTCGCTGGTTCCAAAGTTGAAATCCCCTCCAAATTACTGGCTCTAAACCCCTCGGTTTACTTACTCCAGCTCCTAAAAATGTTGGTATGGCCCATGCCATACCTGCCATACTGCATTCTCCATTCTTGTAACGTGCCTTTTCATCCGTTTTGTTTGGCCCTTTCAACGCTCGGGAAGGGGCCCTTTCGAGCCATCCCCCATTGACGAAATCCTGGCTACGTGCCTGTGTAGACTGTAGTTAATTAACAGGGCCATGCCACTGCAACTTAGCAGTAATGCGCATGTATAAGTCGCTCAGATTTTTTAGAAGCGGAAAGTACGCTAACTTAGTGAACAAGTCACCTCTCTAGGCAGTGGCGTCGCCACACAATTGTGAGTGTGGGTATGTGGGGGGGGGGGGGGGGCGGAGGCAGCCATGGGTTTGGGGGCCAGCCCCATTGGGCTAATGCTAAAATCCTGCGAATCTGGGGGGTCCGACTCCGGCCGGAGCGATCCTGGGGGGAGGCGCCCCCAGCCCCCCCCCCTCCCCCTCGGTGGCGGCGCCCTTGTCTCTAGGTACCACTGACACAGCACGTAGCGGGAGTATCCCGAGGCAAGTTGGCAGTGGCGCACGCAGGGGGGGGGGGGTCAAAAGGGTCAGCTAACTCCCCCCCCCCCCTCCGAAATTTATGAGTGGGACGCATCGAAAGGACCCGTATTCTGGCCCATACCTGGCAGGGGCCCGGTCTTGGTCAGGCCTGATCGAGGCAAGGGCCCGGTGCTGGCAAAGGCGTGATATGTGGCCCGGTCAGGACGAGGGCCCGGTCCTTGATATTATTGATGCGGGCCCATACCTGGCAGGGGTACGGTCTTAGTCAGGTCCGAGCGAGGCAGGGGCCCGATGCTGACAGAGGCGTGATATGGGAGCCGGTCAGGTCGAGGGCCCCGTCACAACAGGGCCCGGTCCTTGCAAAAATATTTGATGCGTACCCCTTCCTGATAGGGGCCCGTTCCTGGTAGGGGCCCGATCGAGGCAGGAGTCTGGTGTTGGCAGAGGCGTGATATGGAGCCCGGTCAGGACGAAGGCCCGGTCACAACAGGGCCCATTCCTCGCATTTGTATTTATACGGGCCCGTTACTGGTAGGGGCCCGATCAAGACAGGGCCCGGTGCTGGCAGAGGTGTGATATGGGACCCTGTCAGGTCGAGTGCTCCGTCACAACAGGGCCCGGTCCTTGCAAATGATTTATACGAGCCCGTTCTTGATCAGGCCCGATCAAGGCAGGGGCCCGGTGCTGGCAAAGACGTGATATGGGGCCCGGTCACAACAGGGCCCGATCCTTGCAAATTATTGATACGGGCCCGTTCTAGTGACACAGGCCCGTTCCGGGTAGGGACCCGGTCTTGGTCAGGCCCGATCGAGGCAGGGGCCCGGTGCGATATGGGGCCAAAGGCGGGATATGGGGCCCGGTCAGGACGAGGGCCCGGTATTATCAAATTATTGATAGCACGGGCCCGTTCCTGCTAGGGGCCCGGTCTTAGTCAAGCCTTATCGGGGCAGTGACCCGGTGCTGGCAAAGGCGTGTATCAGGGGCCTGGTCAGGTGTAGAGCTCGGTTCCCACCATATCCCATATACTCGGCCCTATATCTCGTTGAGCTCATGAATCCACGACCCCCCCCCCCCCCCACTTCAAACCTGTGGCGGAGCCCTTGGTAACAATGCTGGGTGGATGTATCGAACAGTCTGTGGACGAAGAAAGTCTTCTGGCTGTCTTGCGGTCTAGAAAGGGTATGCATTTTGCATGTACCTACTGTTACGATGAGACTGCGTGCGCTATTTCCTCCTATTTTGACAGAATTATCTCTGATTTCTTGATTTTCTAACCAAATTTGTAATCCATAGAAGATTTCAGTTAAACATGCTTCTATACCAGGGCCAGGGCTGCGGAGTCGGAGTCGAAGTCGGAGTCGGAGTCGGAGTCGCTAAAATCTTACCGACTCCGACTCCGGCCCGGAGTCGGAGTCGACTTTTTGGCAATTGGCGATTACTTTGGTCGGTAGAATAGTAATCGGCCTAGGGACATTAACTTTACATCCCTTTCGAAAGAAAATGAGTGGAAAATTAATCGAGTGGAAAGTTTACTCAACTAGCGGTAGATTTGCGCCTGATGAAGATAGGGCAATAATATTTACGTCATCTGATGATGATTGGGGCTTTGGACGCACCGACTCTTACGGTCACACGGCGCCCATTGTAATAGCATCGTGCTCGTTTCGTCAAGGAGATTCGAATCATACCATGGTGACCAGGTTACCTAAGTCAAATTCAACATTTGACCTCAGGTCAAGGTAATTTAAGGTCATGTGGTGAACCAGGTATGTCGTGCTGTGCAATATCGGACGCGTCTCGACGAGACATACACAGTGGTGCCGGTCTCACGTTCTTATCTGCTTTTTATTCCGCCGCCTGCAGGTGAGCGCGACTGGGCTGGACGCGCGGCCGGCACGCCCGTGCTCGGACGGCGTAGTATTATTCTCCATACTGTTAAGAATAAAAGCAAGCAAAAAAATAGATGGCATTGCAGATATTGCTTAGCATGCGATTGGAGAACGGATATAGGCCGGAGTCAGAGTTGGAGTCGGAGTCGGAGTCGATTTGTTCAGGCCGGAGTCGGAGTCGGAGTCGGAGTTGCTAAAATTATGTCGACTCCGCTGTCCTGAGTCCAGGACAATAAACTTCAAATTGTGCCTAGAAATTTTACTTCCAGCATACCAGGTAACAAGTTTGTTTAGCCACATTGAACCCTTGCCTCCACCGCCTCACTCTCTGGTCTCTTAATAACTACTGAAGTATCCTAAATGGAAGCTGGTTAAAGGAAATAGTTCACATTGGAACATTTTTTCCAAACACGATTTGATTATATTTTGAAATACAATATATTTGTATATTGTCAAAAATGGCCATACATCGCGCCGATTCAGGACAGAAGGTTGTAAATTATTAATTTTATTAAAACTATATACATACTCTCTGAGTCAGAGTCCTGATGTCACGCGAATGAATCAGCCAATCAGATTCGAAAGTAGTCGCGTAAGGATATACTCGCATTAGAGAAGTGCCAACCGGCGTCCGGTGGCTCGCTTGCTAGCACCAGCTGCAAGCTGATTGGCTGTATAGCCTCTGCCCAGGCTATCGTAAGCACCGCATTCTTGTCAGCACCGCATTCCTTCGCCCAAAAAAAATCAAATATATTCGGCTGCAGAGTCTTTTCAGTCAAGAAAACTTGCAGATAGGGGTTTTACAACACGGGCTACAACACTGCTATCTGAGTTAAAAACCCATGTTGAAGGTGAACTATTTCCTTTGAAGGGACATTCCCACCTTAACACCGGGATACGGGATACGGGATACGGGAACGGGTTGGGATACGTAATACGTAATACGTAATACGGAATACGGAATACAGAATACAGAATACGGAATACGAGAAACGAGATACGGAATATGTAATACGGAATAATAAATACGGAATACTGAATACGGAATACGGAATACGGAATACGGAATACTGAATACGGAATACTGAATACGGAATACTGAATACGGAATACTGAATACGGAATACTGAATACGGAATACTGAATACGGAATACGAGACACTGGAAACGGATAGCATATATAAATAAGCTGGCTATGTAAATTGCGCATCGCGCAATAAA
This sequence comes from Chirona hameri, assembly GCA_036785665.1. Classification (NCBI taxonomy): domain Eukaryota; kingdom Metazoa; phylum Arthropoda; class Thecostraca; order Balanomorpha; family Balanidae; genus Chirona; species Chirona hameri. The sequence goes on from JAXIVJ010015721.1 coordinate 19,287, forward strand.
GGCCATCTAGGTTATAATTCCCACCTGTTTTGAGTTGATATAGCTAAGTTAGTGGCCATATAGCGAAACTTAGGAGGGTAACATTGAAAACAAACACAGTTATCTGGTCTAAGAGAAATTCAATTGTGATTTTAAAATTTGGGCCTTAGTAAGGCCACCCTTATATGGAGTTTTGTACCGATGACGTCAGCTTTCGTTATGGCCGGGTGTACTTGTTTAGAAAGAAACCATGATTTTCTATGATCGCAAATCGCGATGTTCGATTGTTGATTGATGTGTTACGCCGTGCCAGCATTTAACCAATTTGAAGCTTTTTAAGTCAATAATGTCAATTTAAGAGCAATCAGGTATACCTCGAATGCGCTGTGTGTGGCGAATCAAATATTTCTACTACGGTGTACAGGTGAGTCGTCATTCTATTTCATTTACCAATAGCCTACAGGGCAAGGTTCCTATTTTCCTATCAACGTATTCAGTAATTATGCTGTGATTATCGTTTCAAATATCACAACAGCATGTGCCAGACAAAAGGCAATTTGTTTAGCATTAGGAGAAATTATTTGAGTGATCAAACGCCTATGACGGATACCTTTGAAAAAAAATGAGTGGGAAAATGTGCCAATGCCATTATTTATTGAAAAGAAGGCTTTGACACATTACAAAATTGAAAGGAGGAAATTGTCCTTTCCTGTTGCCATTAGGAGGAATTAAAAAAAAATCACCAAATAAAAGTTGCTTTTATTGTATATAAAATGCTGAAACATGCCAATTTTACGGCAATTTTACAAACGTCAGTGGTGTTCCATCAACATGTTTGCTAGTAATGATATTCAGTGAGCAAAATTATAAATTATGGAAATGTAAGATTCTTTGACCAAAAATGATACAGGTAATATTCGACTGAGGTAGGTACCCGTCGGTGCGCCGTGTAATACACAGTAACCAGTATGGCAGCATATGGTAACATTAGAAAAGCAGCTCTGCATTGTGCAGTGTGCACCACAGCAAAATTTGCATATTTCTTCTGACGAAGCCGTTTAACCTAACTAGGGTGTGGCAGGAAACAATTGTAATGACATAATCAAACCAGACCTAACCTTTACAACAATTACGGTTGCAGGGACCAACGTTTAGAATTTAGAATACTCCGCTCACCGCGCTGCGGCCCTATTGGGGGGGGGGGCTGTTGCACCCGGACCCCCAGACCATCTTGTAGACCAAACCTAACCCTACAGCGTAAATAAGTTGTCATATGTATTCACGCAACCTAACCAAACCTATTTATAATAATAACGGCTTCGTCAGAAGAAATATGGAAATGCTGCCGTGGTGCACAATGCCTCTGCTTTTCTGATGTTACCATATGATGATGTGACGTCATACTGTACACAACATGGTGCACTGACAGAAAATGTGTTCGGAATAAGCAGCTTCAACAAGATGTATCATTAGCCATTGCAAAAATATGTCATGGATCATGGATGTATCATATGCTGTGTCTGACCCCGTGTGACCTGTCGCTGCGTCAGCTGACCCTGTGTGACCTGCCACTGTGTCTAACCCCATATGACCTGCCTCTGTGTCTAACCCCGTGTGACCTGCCTCTGTGTCTAACCTCGTGTGGCCTGCCACTGTGTCTAACCCCGTGTGACCTGCTGCTGCGTCAGCTGACCCTGTGTGACCTGCTGCTGTGTCTGACCCGTGTGACCTGCCGCTGTGTCTAACCCCCTGTGACCTGCTGCTGTGTCTGACCCCGTGTGACCTGCCGCTGTGTCTAACCCCCTGTGACCTGCTGCTGTGTCTGACCTCGTGTGACCTGTCGCTGTGTCTGACCCTGTGTGACCTGCTGCTGTGTCTGACCCTGTGTGACATGCTGCTGTGTCTGACCCCGTGTGACCTGCTGCTGTGTCTGACCCTGTGTGACATGCTGCTGTGTCTGACCCCGTGTGACCTGCCTCTGTGTCTGACCCCGTGTGACCTGCCACTGTGTCTGACCTCGTGTGACCTGCCACTGTGTCTAACCCCGTGTGACCTGCCACTGTGTTTGACCTCGTGTGACCTGTCACTGTGTCTGACCCCGTGTGACCTGCCACTGTGTCTGACCTCGTGTGACCTGCCACTGTGTCTGACCCTGGTTGCTGTACGCTAGTTGTTGTACTGTATGTTGGTGTGATCGTGCCATGACCTGAGCTGCCCCCCTTCCCCTAAGCTGACCGCATCTCTACCTTCAGGCGGTGAAGAAGCGTCTGCGCCAGTCGTCCGAATCGGAGCCGAGCTCAGCGGCAAGCGTCCCTCGGAGGAGACAGGCAGGGCTGGCCAGCTGACCGAGCGCAGCAAGGCGGCCGCCCGCTTCCGTCCGGCCTACTTACCTTCCCTTCACTTGCGTTTTTGCCTGAAGCAGATCGTTCTCATTTAAAGAATCTGGATGGCTGTGTTGTACAGTACTTTTTATATTTTTCTCGGTAAAGGCTGAATACGGACACTGTCGTATGGTTTTGATAACCATACGATGCATTTTGTCGCATAATTCGTCAAGGTAGCACATTTCGGTTTCATAATAGTTAATCAGGTTGTTGCATCTGGCCAAGGGCGTAGCTACTATACCGCAAATACCGCAAATGCGGTATGCTCGGATCGTGATGCCCCACTTATGGAATTTCAAGTCCCTTGTGGAAAACGATGCCCTAAACTAGTGCCGTGCTACCCACTTTATTGTAAGGTGCGTGATTCCCTAGTGAGGGATGGGATGATCCTTAGTGTCGGTGTGGTGCTGATGTGGTACCCCTTGTGGAAGGCATTATGTCCCTAGTGGAAGATGGGATGCCCCTACTGAAAGCTGTGATGCCCCTAATAGAAGATGTGATGCGCTAGTGAAAGATGCGATGTCCCTAGTACTAGACAACGTGATGCCCCTAGTGGAAGATGTTAAGGCCTATTGAAAAATGTGATGCCCTACTAGAAGACGCGATGTCTCTAGTGGAAGATGTGATGACCTAGTGGAAGATGTGATGCCTCTACTGGAAGCTGTGATGCCCCTACAGGAAGATGTGATGCCCCTACAGGAAGATGTGATGTCCCTATTGAAAGCCCCTAATGGAAGATGTACCTAATATTCCTTGTGGATGATGCAATGCCTCTTGTGGAAGATGTGATGCCCTACTGAAAGATGTGTTTCCCCTACTGGAAGATGTGATGCCCCTTGTAGAAGATGTGATGTCTCTTCCGGACGATAGATTCAACACGTGGGGTCACTGAACCAAAAATGTACCTGGGTCTTCAAGAATGGCCTAAAATAACATGATCCAGAAGGAATTGAGCTGATATCATGCGTATCCTCAGAATAGGAAGCATTTTAATATTTCCCCATTGACTTATAATGGGGAGGTCACGAAATTGACCCAACCTTAGGCCACCGATAGAAAAAAATCCGAAATAAACTAATTGTAGTTACCATTACCCTTATGAAATCCTGTAAGTACGACATCGATCGTCCAAAAACTGTGACTGTGGTACGACCGCACACTTTTTTGGAGGTGGGGTCACGTGACCTGGCCTGGTGACCTGACTTGAGATAACCCGTGGTCAAGAATTTTATAATATGTGGGCAATGGCCTTAACAGCTGTGCCAAAAACGGCGGCGCTTCGCGCCGTCGTTTTTTCGCTATCCTCGAAAAACCTTAGGGGGCGTCTAAACGCCCCCCCCCCCCCCTGGGACGGCGCGGGAAATCAGGACAATAGATTCACCGGGGCCGGGGCCGGGGTACTAGTGCATTTTCAATTGAGTGAGTCTACTGTCCACTGTCAGGACAGTGGATTTCACTGTCCTGGGACCCTCCCCCCCCCCCCCTCTAACTCGAAAACTAACAGGGCTAGAAAGACGCGGAAAAAACGTTAAAAAGCTCTCGAAAAGCACATTCGAAGATTTCAGATATGTTTTCCTCAAGTCAATATTGAGGTCACCAGAGGTCATCAAAGGTTAGATTTTCAAGTTTTAGGACTTTGCTCCAGAAACTCCCAGATATCACAGGAACTATGATAGCTAGGAACAAACGGGAAAACGCAATGGAAATCTCTTGAAAAATGCAATCGCTTAAGTGTCATCGAATTTGAGCTCAGGTTAATAGTTTAGGCTGCAGAGCTCATTAAATGTAAAAAAGGCAATTTAAAAAAAGTTTATCACGAATAGCTTTTTACCTAATAACGACAAGGCAATAATTTTGACGTGTCTCTTCAGGATGCTTCGACTCATATTAGTGTGGACTAGGTCAGGTCAACTTACAAATGTGACCTCAGGTCAAGGTCAAGTGGTGGTGACCTAAGTAGGTCATGTTCCATATGGGAAGACGTGCCGCGAAGAGATAAACACATTGGTGTGTGTCGGTTTCACTTCTCTATCGTCATTATGTCGAGTGTTATTTACATAAAACTGTTGGTGACCTCGGATGACCTTGGATGACCCTGTAGGGGTCACTGAACAAAAATGGCACCTAGATCATCAAGAATGTCCTATAATAACATGATTCAGAAATAATTAGACTGCTATCTTGTGTCTCCTTAGAAAAGGAAGCATTTGCATATTTCCCCATTGACTTATAATTGGGAGGTTACGAAATTAAACCGACCTTAGGTCGCTGATATTACAAATCCAAGATAAACGAATTGTAGATATATGTGACCTTATGAAATCCTGTAAGTGTAAAACCGATCATCCCAAAACTGTGACTGTCGTACGACCACAAGTTTTTAGGAGGTAGGGTCACGTGACCTGGTCTGGTGACCTGACCTAAGATGACCCTAGGATTTTTTGTAAACATAATGTGGACAATTGATGCACAAACAGCCGTGCCAAAAATGGCGGCGCCGCACGTCGCCATTTTTCCGTTATCCATGAAAAACCTGACGGGGTGTCTACCCCGGGCATGGCGCTGGTTAAAATATAGAGATGATGTGAGCATGCAGCTCACATCAGTGTGCTGCATGTTTGTGTTAGGGTATTCAGGTGAAGTAAAAAACATGACCCCCGCTGTGCTGGGGTCATTGTTGTATGTGCCACTTTTGGCCGGGGCCACTCAAAACACTTTTACCACCCCACTGTATGGTTGAAGAACGCTCTACCACCACTGTAGAGAGTTCTTCAACCATTGAAATTATACCAAGCATGCTGCTATAGCATAAATTTCAGCGGCTCAAAGGGGCTAAAGTCTAAAACTGATTGATGTGTGAACACAGCGTATTGATGGATGTACACATGACGTCACGCTATTCGCTGCCTTGACTGAATTGTATCTAAGGCCTTGGAATGAATGGTGAATCAGGATGAACTTGACATAGCAGAAGCTAATCGTGTGTACCAACCTTTAGCTGCAATATCATACTTTCATTTTCTACAAAGTAATAAGTACAAAGAAAGGACTCAACGATATATGGTTAAAAATGACGTAATTTGAGCTAATAATAAATTAAGTTGATATCCTTTGGAACGAATTCAGCACAAAAAAAAATCAAGCAAGTCTACTTTCTTGAGGGGGCGTCCCCCCTGATTTTGTAACGGGGGGGGGGGGGGGAATACTGTGAACGGCAGACCGTTTGGGACCCTATTTTTCGGCGATAACTTGTGAAAGAACCAACTGGCTTGAACGAATTTCTCGCAATGGATATTTCAGACCCTGCGCCAATATTTAGCCGGGCGTTAGGCTTTATCGAAGCTCGCATTATCTTTAACATTATCAGTGAATGGAAAGTGTCCTAAATATTCGTTTGACACTAACCAACCTTAAAAATAAAAATTAGCGCAGGGCCTGAAACGTCCATTGTGAGAAATTTGCTCATGCCAGTTGAGGCGTTCAAAAGCTATCGCTTAAAATTAGGGTCCCAAGCGGTCTGCCGTTCACAATAGTTGTGGACTTGCTTTGCAATACCAAAATTCAGCATACGATTACGTGTTTCACATAGATAAATGTATTTGATGGTAAAGCATAAAGGGTAGCGTTCCCATTGGGCATATCTTCTGGCTGTCTTTTCACTCACGACATTTGAAGGTTATTTTGCACTGCAATACTCTTAGATCCTTTAAAGGAAATGGTTCACCTTCAACATGGGGTTTTGAACTGAAATAGCAGTTTTGTAGCCCGTGTTGAGAAATCCTTAGCTCCAACTTTTATTGGCTGAAAAGACTCTCCAGCCGAAGATATTTGACCTTTTGGCGAAGGAATGCGGCGCATATATGATATACCGTACCGTCTGAAAGTGCCAGCACTGCATGGAGCATGCGCAGACCAATAACGCACACCATACAATTAATAATTTACGACCTGCTGTCCTGAATTGGCGCGATGTAGGACCATTTTTGAAAATAAAAAAGAAACTGTATGAAAAAAGTATAATAAAATCGTGTTCTGAAAATTTTCCGAAGGTGATCTGAATCCTGATCCACCATTCATTCCAAGGCCTTAGATACAATTCAGATCCTTTAAGTTGTCCATAATTTCACAATGGCAAGAGCATGTCACAAACTTGGCATGCCACCTGTTTCCCTAGCCTGGAGAAAATCGCCACTGCTACTAAATGGCAACTAAGTTGCTAAGAAGTAGGGTTGTGCAGCCGCAGCGACTGCTGTAATCCAGATCGAATCCCGAATGTTACCCATATTTTTTAATCCAGATTTTCCAGACGGTCATAAGAACATCCGATCCTTTTGTAATATGGGTTTCTACATTCTGCTATAAATGAATCAGATTCACTGAATCCGATTCAAACCTAACCTGTCATGGAAAGCTGGGCGAGGTTCTCCTGGGTAGCGGCAACCCTTTAATGCAGCAGCTGCCTGACCTGGCAGTACCACCGTACCGACCTGGCAGTGACCTGGCAGTACCGCCGTCTCCCAGTCCGCACACCGCTCCCAGTCCCCGAGACATTACCTCCCAGTCCCCGAGACATTACCTCCCAGTCCCCGAGACATTACCTCCCAGTCCCCAAGACATTACCTCCCAGTCCCCGATACATTACCTCCCAGTCCCCGAGACATTGCCTACCAGTCCCCGAGATATTACCTCCCAGCCCCCGAGACATTACCTCCCAGTCCCCGAGACATTACCTACCAGTCCCCGAGACATTACCTACCAGTCCCTGAGACATTACCTCCCAGTCCCCGAGACATTACCTCCCAGTCCCCGAGACATTACCTCCCAGTCCCCGAGACATTACCTCCCAGTCCCCGATACATTACCTCCCAGTCCCCGAGACATTACCTCCCAGTCCCCGAGACATTACCTCCCAGTCCCCGATACATTACCTCCCAGTCCCCGAGACATTACCTCCCAGTTCCCGAGACATTACCTCCCAGTCCCCGAGACATTACCTCCCAGTCCCCGATACATTACCTTTCAGTCCCCGAGACATTACCTCCCAGTCCCCGAGACATTACCTCCCAGTCCCCGAGACATTACCTCCCAGTCCCCGAGACATTACCTCCCAGTCCCCGAGACATTACCTCCCAGTCCCCGAGACATTACCTCCCAGTCCCCGAGACATTACCTCCCAGTCCCCGAGACATTACCTCCCAGTCCCCGAGACAATACCTCCCAGTCCCCGAGACATTACCTCCCAGTCCCCGAGACATTACCTCCCAGTCCCCGAGACATTACCTCCCAGTCCCCGAGACATTACCTCCCAGTCTCCGAGACATTACCTCCAAGTCCCCGAGACATTACCTCCCAGTCCCCGAGACATTACCTCCAAGTCCCCGAGACATTACCTCCCAGTCCCCGAGACATTACCTCTCAGTCCCCGATACATTACCTCCCAGTCCCCGAGACATTATCTACCAGTCCCCGAGACATTACCTCCCAGTCTCCGAGACATTATCTCCAGTCTCCGAGACATTACCTCCCAGTCCCCGAGACATTACCAACCAGTCCCCGAGACATTACCTCCCAGTCCCCGAGACATTACCTACCAGTCCCCGAGACATTACCTCCCAGTCCCCGAGACATTATCTCCCAGTCCCCGAGACATTTTCTCCCAGTCTCCGAGACTTTACCTCCCAGTCCCCGAGACATTACCAACCAGTCCCCGAGACATTACCTCCCAGTCCCAGAGACATTACCTCCCAGTCCCCGAGACATTATCTCCCAGTCCCCGAGACATTACCTCCCAGTCCCCGAGACAGTACCTACCAGTCCCCGAGACATTACCTACCAGTCCCCGAGGCATTACCTACCAGCCCCTGATACATTACCTACCAGTCCCCGAGACATTACCTCCCAGTCCCCGAGACATTACCTACCAGTCCCCGAGACATTACCTACCAGTCCCCGAGACATTACCTCCCAGTCCCCGAGACATTACCTCCCAGTCCCCGAGACATTACCTCCCAGTCCTCGAGACATCACCTCCCAGTCCCCGAGACATTACCTCCCAGTCCCCGAGACATTAACTCCCAGTCCCCGAGACATTACCTCCAAGTCCCCGAGACATTACCTCCCAGTCCCCGAGACATTACCTCCAAGTCCCCGAGACATTACCTCCCAGTCCCCGAGACATTACCTCCCAGTCCCCGAGACATTACCTCCCAGTCCCCGAGACATTATCTACCAATCCCCAAGATATTACCTCCCAGTCCCCGAGACATTATCTCCCAGTCTCCGAGACATTACCTCCCAGTCCCCGAGACATTATCTCCCAGTCCCGAGACATTACCTCCCAGTCCCCGAGACATTACCTCCCAGTCGCCGATTCATTACCTCCCAGTCCCCGAGACATTACCTCCCAGTCCCCGAGACATTACCTCCCAGTCCCCGAGACATTACCTCCCAGTCCCCGAGACATTACCTCCAAGTCCCCGAGACATTACCTCCCAGTCCCCGAGACATTACCTCCAAGTCCCCGAGACATTACCTCCCAGTCCCCGAGACATTACCTCACAGTCCCCGAGACATTATCTACCAGTCCCCGAGACATTACCTCCAGTCCCCGAGACATTATCTCCCAGTATCCGAGACATTACCTCCCAGTCCCCGAGACATTACCAACCAGTCCCCGATACATTACCTCCCAGTCCCCGAGACATTACCTCCCAGTCCCCGAGACATTACCTCCCAGTCCCCGAGACATTATCTACCAGTCCCCGAGACATTATCTACCAGTCCCCGAGACATTATCTCCCAGTCCCCGAGACATTATCTCCCAGTCTCCAAGACATTACCTCCCAGTCCCGAGACATTACCAACCAGTCCCCGAGACATTACCTCCCAGTCCCCGAGACATTACCTCCCAGTCCCCGAGACATTATCTCCCAGTCCCCGAGACATTACCTCCCAGTCCCGAGACATTACCTACCAGTCCCCGAGGAATTACCTACCAGTCCCCGAGGAATTACCTACCAGTCCCCGATACATTACCTACCAGTCCCCGAGACATTACTCCCCAGTCCCCGAGACATCACTCCCTCCCAGTCCCAGTCCCCGAGACCTTACCACATCACTCCCTCCCAGTCCCAGTCCCCGAGACCTTACCTCCCAGTCCCCGAGACATCACCTCCCAGTCCCCGAGACATTACCTCCCAGTCCCCGAGACATTACCTCCCAGTCCCCGAGACCTTACCTCCCAGTCCCCGAGACCTTACACATCACTCCCTCCCAGTCCCTGTCCCCGAGACCTTACCTCCCAGTCCCGAGACATCACCTCCCAGTCCCCGAGACATTACCTCCCAGTCCCCGAGACATTACCTCCCAGTCCCCGAGACCTTACCTCCCAGTCCCCGAGACATCACCTCCCAGTCCCCGAGACATTACCTCCCAGTCCCGAGACATTACCTCCCAGTCCCCGAGACATTACCTACCAGTCCCCGAGACATTACCTCCCAGCCCCCGAGACATTACCTCCCAGTCCCCGAGACATTATCTCCCAGTCCCCGAGATATTACCTACCAGTCCCCGAGACATTACCTCCCAGTCCCCGATACATTACCTACCAGTTCCCGAGACATTACCATCCAGTCCCCGATGCATTACCTACCAGTTCCCGAGACATTACCTCCCAGCCCCCGAGACATTATCTACCAGTCCCCGAGACATTACCTACCAGTCCCCGAGACATTACCTCCCAGTCCCCGAGACATTATCTACCAGTTCCCGAGACATTACCTACCAGTCCCCGATACATTACCTCCCAGTCCCCGAGACATTACCTCCCAGTCCCCGAGGCATTACCCAGCTGGCCCTTCAGGTCTAGACAGCAGCGCCTCTGGCGGCAGCAGAACGAACTCTGGCTAGGTGTGCGACGTACAGTCGGTCCCAAAATTATCTGCCCTAGCTCTGGGTCTCCCACGGTAGGCAAAACGATAGCTGGCTGAATCCCGCACCGAGGCGGGGCCGGACCGGTTTGACAGCTCGCCCGGTGCCGGCCGATACTTGGCGGAATCTGCACCGCTCCGTCCTGGTCTGACCCACACAGGCCGATTGGGAATAACAATGCGCATGTGTGGCGAGGCTGTGTAGCGGACCGTGGTTGGAAATATACGCAGACCTAGAATGTCAAATTAGCGACGATGTCTGTGATGACCAGTTTTAAGAAAACCATAGGTCTGTGAAGCATCGCTAAGTGTCCAATTGATAGAACACTGCACGGGCTATACTACGACGAATATTTGTATCTCAAGTTGACCGATACTGTCGTCACAGATGTCTCGGAAATGGCTATCCGTCGTGTCGCTTGCGACGATTAATAAATTTGCCGTGCGACAAAAAATAAAGTGTCGATATTGTGACCTGATCTGAAGGTCAAAGTCAAATTTAAACACGTAGCCAGTCAGATGCTCTATCAGCTACACACCTGGCGATGCTTCATAGACCTAAGGTTGTAAATACTGTATTCGCGGATATCGTCGCTGACTTAATGGATATAAACCCGCCCGGGTGTGTTTGTGGAGCGTGAAGGACGGAGCGGCGTGATTCGAACATATCAGTGCGAGGCCCACTGCATTTGTCTGCTTTTTCGTGTAGAATCATCAGGTGGACGTTTGCATTCGCAATTTCGGGGTTCTGCATTGCACATGACACGTGGCATGATTAAGAAAGAAATACACGTAAAAGCGCCTGGTGCCAGCGCGGTTCGAACCCACGACCAACCTACGAATATGCTAGGAGTAGGCAGCTATACCGACTGCGCTATTTGGGCTCATGTGGTGAACTGTTATTCAGTCTCCAATATTGGATCTCTGCCAGCTCAGGACAAGTGACCTCTTGACCGTCGAGACAGACGGCCCTGACCACCACCCGGGTCGCGGCGCATTCCATTCCGACAACGCCCCGCACTCCCTCCCTCCCTCCCCTTCCCCAGGTCACGCACCTGCCAGACAGCCACAATGGGTACCAACCTACGGTGGGGAAACCATCTTTTGTTGTGCCTATCGCGACCGTAGCGCCACGTGGTGGCAAGGGAAGTTCATTATGAGACCGACTGTACGTGCTACGCTTCCTGCG
>JAXIVJ010015722.1:0-30758 GCA_036785665.1 Chirona hameri
GTGGCTGAAGCCAAGTTGGGGGAGGGGGGAGGAGCTGAAGCCCCTCAACTGAATAGGATCTTACACCCCTGCGACGTGGAAATAGGCTCAGTCAGTTACGGATGAAATGTCCTTTGTTTTCTCTTTGACATACCGCTGCTCCGAAAGGAAAACGAAGGAAATTTCATCCGTAACATGCAGGGGCGTGGCCGACGGGGGGGGATCGGGGGGACGGTCCCCCCGACCCACCCACTCTCAGAAGGTGGGGTGGTTGACCCCCCCCCCTCCCCCACACACACACTTTTTTTGCGGGTAAGTTAACAATTTATCGTAAAATTGCCTTTGCAGCAGTCAAAAAGTGGAAATTTCGCGCCGCTTCAGCAAAAGTGGAAACCTGCGAGAACACCATGACCCAGGTCGTGTTACCTACCCCTCACCTGAAAGAACACCATGGCCTGGTTTGTGTCACCCGCCCCTCACCTGAGAGAACACCATGACTCGGGTCGTGTCACCCGCCCCTCACCTGAGAGAGAACAACATGACCTGACCTGACCTGACGCCGATACAGCACATCGCCCGACTCTCTCCTACGAGAACACCATGACCTAACCTGACCTGCCGCCGATACAGCACATCGCCCGACCCTCACCTGAGAGAACACCATGACCTGACCTGACCTGACGCCGATACAGCACATCGTCCGACCCTCACCTGAGAGAACAACATGACCTAACCTGACCTGACGCCGCTACAGCACATCGCCCGACCCTCACCTGAGAGAACAACATGACCTGACCTGACCTGACGCCGCTACAGCACATCGCCCGACCCTCACCTGAGAGAACAACATGACCTGACCTGACCTGACGCCGATACAGCACATCGTCCGACCCTCACCTGAGAGAACAACATGACCTGACCTGACCTGACGCCGATACAGCACATCGCCCGCCCCTCACCCGAGAACACCATGACCTGACCTGACCTGCCGCCGCTACAGCACATCGCACGCCCCTCACCTGCGAGAACACCATAACCTGACCTGACCTGACGCCGATACAGCACATCGCCCGACCCTCTCCTGCGCGAACACAATGACCCATGTCGTGTCACCCACCCCTCACCTGAGAGAACACCACGTCCCGAGTCGTGTCACCCGCTCCTCACCTGGCTGGGATAACACCATGGCCTGGGTCATTTGACCAGCTCCTCACCTGAGAGAACACCATGACGTGGGTCGTGTCACCTCAAGCAGTTGCTCAGATGTATGACTTGACCAAACCCCCAATATACTTCAGTTATGGATATCAAATTAATAATATACTCCATACCAGGCTCAGGCTTGGCATGTCCAGCCTAAATGCTCATTTATTTCAGATACATTCGTCACAAACTAACAGTCCAAATTGCAGCTGTGGACAAACTGCTGAAACAGTTCAGCATTTTTCTTCTTCTGTCCTCAATACAACTTTCCCAGAGTTGAGTTAGAAATCACATTACAAAACTTAATTGCAGATTACAGCCAGTTAAAAACAATCACAAATTAGTTATAATTTTGCACAGTCATACTCTGAATAGCGCTGCTGGTCTGGCTGTGGCTACAGCTGTGCAAATATATATTAAGTATACCAAACGCTTTGAACGGTAAACCGCGACGCAGCCTTGGTGCATCGGCCTGAGGTAGTGCTGCTATAATAAGGTCGGCGGGGAGGGGGGCGGTCGTCGCGTTTGCGGGGGTTGCGTGTGAGTGTGTACATGTATGTTCGTGAGTCGGGAAATGGTGCCTAGTCATAAGCGCTGAAAGTGCTTTTGCACCTTTCCCTCACATCATTCTTTGTTTCTTGCTTTTGTTAAATAAATCAACATCAACATCAACATCAACCTGCCCCTCACCTGAGGGAACACCATGACCCGGCACTGCATTTTTTTTAGAAGTTGATTTCTCGTGAAATTCTTAATGACATTTCGGGGATCCGTACTTTGGATCCGTACCGACGATACACCCTAGGTCTGATTTTGAACCATTATGTCCCAAAGGTGAAATGTGTCCTTGATGGCCAAACACACCGAACAGAGTTTGGAAAAGCAGGGAGGTGATGACTCGTCTCCATGTTCCCTAGGATTGCCTGTCTAATGCCCTTTCCGGAGTGCTCGCACTATGTAGTTATACGGGCTTGCTTCCTGAGTACAATAATGACAGGTGATCTTGCCTATCTGATCCCTCTTCCGGAGTGCTCGCTCTATGTAGTTATGCGGGCTTGCTTCCTGAGTACAATGATAACAGGTGGCCTTGCCTATCTGATGCCCTTTCCGGAGTGCTCACTCTATGTAGTTATACGGGCTTGCTTCCTGAGTACAATGATGACAGGTGATCTTGCCTATCTGATGCCTTTTCCGGAGTGCTCGCTCTATGTAGTTATACGGGCTTGCTTCCTGAGTACAATGATGACAGGTGACCTTGCCTATCTAATGCCTTTTCCGGAGTGCTCGCTCTATGTAGTTATACGGGCTTGCTTCCTGAGTACAATGATGACAGGTGATCTTGCCTATCTGATGCCTTTTCCGGATTGCTCGCTCTATGTAGTTATACGGGCTTGCTTCCTGTGTACAATGATGACAGGTGACCTTGCCTATCTGATGCCTTTTCCGGAGTGCTCGCTCTATGTAGTTATACGGGCTTGCTTCCTGAGTACAATGATAACAGGTGGCCTTGCTTATCTGATGCCTTTTCCGGAGTGCTCGCTCTATGTAGTTATACGGGCTTGCTTCCTGAGTACAATGATGACAGGTGATCTTGCCTATCTAATGCCTTTTCCGGAGTGCTCGCTCTATGTAGTTATACGGGATTGCTTCCTGAGTACAATGATGACAGGTGATCTTGCCTATCTAATGCCTTTTCCGGAGTGCTTGCTCTATGTAGTTATACGGGCTTGCTTCCTGAGTACAATGATAACAGATGACCTTGCCTATCTGATGCCTTTTCCGGAGTGTTCGCGCTATGTAGTTATACGGGCTTGCTTCCTGAGTACAATGATAACAGGTGATCTTGTCTATCTGATGCCTTTTCCGGAGTGCTCGCTCTATGTAGTTATACGGGCTTGCTTCCTGAGTACAATGATAACAGGTGACCTTGCCTATCTAATGCCTTTTCGGGAGTGCTCGCTCTATGTAGTTATACGGGCTTGCTTCCTGAGTACAATGATGACAGGTGACCTTGCCTATCTAATGCCTTTTCCGGAGTGCTCGCTCTATGTAGTTATACGGGCTTGCTTCCTGAGTACAATGATAACAGGTGATCTTGCCTATCTGATGCCTTTTCCGGAGTGCTCGCTCTATGTAGTTATACGGGCTTGCTTCCTGAGTACAATGATAACAGGTGACCTTGCCTTTCTAATGCCTTTCCAGAGTGCTCGCTCTATGTAGTTATACGGGCTTGCTTCCTGAGTACAATGATAACAGGTGACCTTGCCTATATAATGCCTTTTCCGGAGTGCTCGCTCTATGTAGTTATACGGGCTTGCTTCCTGAGTACAATGATAACAGGTGATCTTGCCTATCTGATGCCTTTTCCGGAGTGCTCGCTCTATGTAGTTATACGGGCTTGCTTCCTGAGTACAATGATGACAGGTGACCTTGCCTATCTAATGCCTTTTCCGGAGTGCTCGCTCTATGTAGTTATACGGGCTTGCTTCCTGAGTACAATGATGACAGGTGTTCTTGCTTATCTGATGCCTTTTCCGGAGTGCTCGCTCTATGTAGTTATACGGGCTTTATTTTTGTTTATTATCAAAATATCACCAACAGCCAATGCCCAGTGACAGGCGAAGTCAAAAGTTAAAACAGCTTCTTGAGTACCATGATGGCATTGCCTTTCGGGTGACCTAGACTTTCTGGTGCCCTCAGGGTCTTGCTGTTTGGGTGCCATGAAGGCCCTCGCAGAACGACCGAGTGCCTTCTCACTGTCCAGTGCCCTCAGGGTTGTTTGGGTGCCATGAAGGCCCTCTCAGAACGCCCGAGTGCCTTATCACTGTCCAGTACGGTGTGTCACCAAATCACAGGGCATGGTATCCATATGATTTTAGTATGCCCTGAGCATGTGCGAACAATATGCCACCATTCATTTCCTCCAAATGTTTACCCCCATCCTGCGCGGAGCGAGAGAAGTTTGATTTACCTAGGCGACACTAGCGCGACCATTAGGGCCGACTTTGGGCTTTACTCAATTCCAC
This sequence comes from Chirona hameri, assembly GCA_036785665.1. NCBI lineage: Eukaryota > Metazoa > Arthropoda > Thecostraca > Balanomorpha > Balanidae > Chirona > Chirona hameri. Next base: position 4,209 of record JAXIVJ010015722.1, read on the forward strand.
ATATGTTCTGTGTTCATTCAAAACAATCTGAACGACTTGTAATACAATTTTGGTTTGAAAAATTGCCTCAAAGCACACTTTCAATTTAAGGGGTTTTAGCGGTTTGAACCGAGCTTGATTTGTTTAGTTAACGTCATTAAACCTCGCACTTACCAGCACAGACATCCCTAAATGGTCATGGGAGATCCGTGGAATTGAGTATAGTTCGAAAGTGGCCCTAATGGTGGCGCTAGTGTGGCCTATGTTAGAGGGTAAATCAAACTTCTCTCGCTCGGGGCAGGATGGGGGTAAACATTTGGAGGAAATGAATGGTGGCATATTGTTCGCACATGCTCAGGGCATACTAAAATCGTAGTGCCACCATGCACTGTGATTTGGTGACACACCAAACTGTTCAGTGCCCTCAGTCGTCAGGGGACGTACACATTTCCAAACTAATTTCTGCTGATGACCTACAAATTGTTAATGACATCATTCCAGGTCCCAAGATCAGCTGCATTTTGTCCGTGAGATCTGGTTAAACCATGCGCTGCTATATTTTGAATGAAATATTCGGGATCATCTTTGTTTGACAGTACTGACAGTGCTGACTTGAAACAATAAAAACTGTGGAACCGTCCCTTGGACCAAGGCAATTCAGAATTTCAGAAGCCATTGCCTTAAAAGGCGTTGTTAGACACGACCGGCAGCCGGCTGTCAGCGCAGCGCAGCACAGCGCAGCGCAGCACAGCACAGCACAGCGCACCACAGCGCACCACAGCGCACCACAGCGCAGCGCAGCACAGCGCAGCGCAGCACAGCGCAGCACAGCACAGCACAGCGCAGCACAGCGCAGCACAGCGCAGCACAGCGCAGCACAGCGCAGCACAGCGCAGCACAGCGCAGCACAGCGCAGCACAGCGCAGCACAGCGCAGCACAGCGCAGCACAGCGCAGCACAGCGCAGCACAGCGCAGCACAGCGCAGCACAGCGCAGCGCAGCACAGCGCAGCACAGCGCAGCACAGCGCAGCGCAGCACCGCGCAGCACAGCGCAGCACAGCGCAGCACAGCGCAGCACAGCGCAGCACAGCGCAGCACAGCGCAGCGCAGCACAGCGCAGCGCAGCACATCACAGCGCAGCACAGCGCAGCACAGCGCAGCACAGCGCAGCACAGCGCAGCACAGCGCAGCACAGCGCAGCACAGCGCAGCACAGCGCAGCACAGCGCAGCACAGCGCAGCGCAGCACAGCGCAGCACAGCGCAGCACAGCGCAGCACAGCGCAGCACAGCGCAGCACAGCGCAGCACAGCGCAGCGCAGCACAGCGCAGCGCAGCGCAGCGCAGCGCAGCGCAGCACAGCGCAGCACAGCGCAGCACAGCGCAGCACAGCGCAGCACAGCGCAGCACAGCGCAGCGCAGCGCAGCACAGCGCAGCGCAGCGCAGCACAGCGCAGCACAGCGCAGCACAGCGCAGCACAGCGCAGCACAGCGCAGCACAGCGCAGCACAGCGCAGCACAGCGCAGCACAGCGCAGCGCAGCGCAGCGCAGCACAGCGCAGCACAGCGCATCGCAGCGCAGCACAGCGCAGCACAGCGCAGCACAGCGCAGCACAGCGCAGCACAGCGCAGCACAGCGCAGCACAGCGCAGCACAGCGCAGCACAGCGCAGCACAGCGCAGCACAGCGCAGCACAGCGCAGCACAGCGCAGCACAGCGCAGCACAGCGCAGCACAGCGCAGCACAGCGCAGCACAGCGCAGCACAGCGCAGCACAGCGCAGCACAGCGCAGCACAGCGCAGCACAGCGCAGCACAGCGCAGCACAGCGCAGCACAGCGCAGCACAGCGCAGCACAGCGCAGCACAGCGCAGCACAGCGCAGCACAGCGCAGCACAGCGCAGCACAGCGCAGCACAGCGCAGCACAGCGCAGCACAGCGCAGCACAGCGCAGCGCAGCACAGCGCAGCACAGCGCAGCACAGCGCAGCACAGCGCAGCACAGCGCAGCACAGTGCAGCACAGCGCAGCACAGCGCAGCGCAGCGCAGCGCAGCGCAGCGCAGCGCAGCGCAGCACATCACAGCGCAGCACAGCGCAGCACAGCGCAGCACAGCGCAGCACAGCGCAGCACAGCGCAGCACAGCGCAGCACAGCGCAGCACAGCGCAGCACAGCGCAGCACAGCGCAGCACAGCGCAGCACCGCAGCACAGCGCAGCACAGCGCAGCACAGCGCAGCACAGCGCAGCACAGCGCAGCACAGCGCAGCACAGCGCAGCACAGCGCAGCACAGCGCAGCACAGCGCAGCACAGCGCAGCGCAGCGCAGCGCAGTGCAGCACAGTGCAGCACAGTGCAGCACAGTGCAGCACAGTGCAGCACAGTGCAGTGCAGTGCAGTGCAGTGCAGCAGTGCAGTGCAGTGTTCCGTCCTGTACTCAGCTGCGGTGAGCTGTCCCGGACGTGTCGCAGGCCGGTCAGGATGGTGCGGGAGAGATAGTTTCCAGCACTGACTATCGGCAGGAATTGGCTGCGGCGTCAGGACATCCGGGCCGGATGTGAGAGAGGAAGGAAGATGGGAGAACGGTTTCCCTGTTGCCCCCGCCACGGCGGCAGTCGGTGCTGGCCACTGTATGTGCTGGGGTGTCACTGTTCGTCGCTGTTCGTCGCTGTTCGTCGCTGTTCGGAGCTGTTCGTCGCTGTTCGGAGCTGTTCGTCGCTGTTCGTCGCTGTTCGTCGCTGTTCGTCGCTGTTCGGAGCTGTTCGGAGCTGTTCGGAGCTGCTCGTCGCTGTTCGGAGCTGCTCGTCGCTGTTTGTCGCTGTTCGGAGCTGTTCGGAGCTGTTCGGAGCTGTTCGGAGCTGTTCGGAGCTGTTCGTTGCTGTTCGTCGCTGTTCGTCGCTGCTCGTCGCTGCTCGTCGCTGCTCGTCGCTGCTCGTCGCTGTTCGGAGCTGTTCGGAGCCGTTCGGAGCCGTTCGGAGCTGTTCGGAGCTGCTGCTGCCGCCAGGTAATGCCCCGAGGCGGATGGAACGGGGCGGTGTGTGGGGCCAGGCGTGACTCGTGAGTCACTAAGTTATCGGGGATAATGATTCAACTCGACGTAGTGTCCCTGTCGTTGCCTTACCTAATTTCTTTAAATCGATGTTTTTAACACGCTGGTCAAGAACCCAAAGAAGCTGGCACACGATTTATCACTAAATATTATTCAATGAAGGCTCACGCAAGCCTGATTTGCTACCATTATCTCCCAAAAGTATTGATCGTGTTGGTTGTTGTATGTTGTGTTGTGTTGTTTGTGTTGTGTTGTATGTTCGCTATTCCCGACCGCACCCCAGTATACAGTAGTGTGCAGTCTGCAGCTGCCGCGGCCTCGCCGGCGCGCGGCAGCACGGCCTGTCTGGTGAGCCGGAGTGCCAGTGATGAACTCTGCAGCCCGCCAGAAGCAGCCGCCAGGGTAGCCAACAACTGGCGGCCAGCGGGCACCGCACCGGACAACACACAGGTATTGGCCTAGGTGTGGAGCCCTGCGGTCCCGCCCTAGTCTGTACACTGCGGGGCGCGGCTCCTGGTACAACATGGCTGCCGGGCCGCCGGGCCGTCCCTCCGTCAGGACCGCCACCCCCTCTGACCCTCCGTCAGGACCGCCACCCGCTCTGACCCTCCTTCAGGACCTGTATCTCCTCTGACCCTCCGTCAGGACCGCCACCCCCTCTGACCCTCCTTCAGGACCTGTATCCCATCTGACACTCCGGCAAGACCGCCACCCCCTCTGACCCTCCGTCAGGACCGCCACCCCCTCTGACCCTCCGTCAAGACCGCCACCCCCTCTGACCCTCCGTCAGGACCGCCACCCCATCTGACCCTTCGTCAGGACCTGTATCCCATCTGACCCTCCGTCAGGACCGCCACCCTCCGTCAGGACCGCCACCCCCCTCTGACTCTCCGTCAGGACCGCCACCCCCTCTGACCCTCCGTCAGGACCGCCACCACCTCTGATTCTCCGTCAGGACCGCCACCCCTTCTGACCCTCCTTCAGGACTTGTATCCCCTCTGACCCTCCGTCAGGACCGCCACCCCCTCTAACCCTCCTTCAGGACCGCCACCCCTTCTGACCCTCCGTCAGGACCTGCATCCCTTGTGACCCTCCGTCAGGACCTGTATCCCTTGTGACCCTCCGTCAGGAACTGTATCCCTTCTGACCCTCCGTCAGGACCTGTATCCCTTCTGACCCTCCGTCAGGACCTGTATCCCTTGTGACCCTCCGTCAGGACCTGTATCCCTTCTGACCCTCCGTCAGGACCTGTATCCCTTCTGACTCTTCGTCAGGACCTGTATCCCTTCTGACCCTCCGTCAGGACCTGTATCCCTTGTGACCCTCCGTCAGGAACTGTATCCCTTCTGACCCTCCGTCAGGACCTGTATCCCTTGTGACCCTCCGTCAGGACCTGTATCCCTTCTGACCCTCCGTTGGACCTGTATCCCTTCTGACCCTCCGTCAGGACCTGTATCCCTTCTGACCCTCCGTCAGGACCTGTATCCCTTGTGGCCCTCCGTCAGGAACTGTATCCCTTCTGACCCTCCGTCAGGATCTGTATCCCTTGTGACCCTCCGTCAGGACCTGCATCCCATCTGACCCTTCGTCAGGACCTGTATCCCTTCTGACCCTCCGTCAGGACCTGTATCCCTTGTGACCCTCCGTCAGGACCTGTATCCCTTGTGACCCTCCGTCAGTAACTGTATCCCTTCTGACCCTCCGTTAGGACCTGTATCCCTTCTGACCCTCCGTTAGAACCTGTATCCCTTGTGACCCTCCAACCGTGTGTCTGGCATGCATGTATTGCACATTGGCAAGGTGTCAGCAGTAGCTGTATACAAACAGAGACGAGGCTACAGAGGGTGGGTGGGGTGGCGCGCAGTACGCACGCTGAGTTGTGGTGTAGACTGCGTAACGAGTCCTCACTGAATACGGGATCTTTTCTCACATATTAGCCGCCGACCCGACCCGGCCCGACCGTAACGCTTTTGAGGAGCTTATATCTTTGGAATCCCGAATCCGATTGACAAGCGGTCTTCGCCATCGGATAGCCCAATTCAATAAATTATGTCATTGACATGCTTCGTATCACGTGAGAGGTCAGCATGGCGCGTAACATGTTCCGCGTCAGGGGTGTCAGAAAACGTTGTCCTGCTATAGCTGAGAAACAGCTGGATCGATTAAGCTGAAACTTGGTGTGTGGTTTGAGACCACACTACAGGCAATGTCACGCAATTCAAACTCTGGGTCACACTGCACGTGCGCACGTAACTGCACCCCTATTCCGTAACTCAGAAGCGGCTAGAACGATTGAGCTGCAATTTGGTGTGTGGTATCAGTTTCAGCGCAAAAAGGCAAAGGTAAATGGAGTTTAGATGACAGCAGACCAATTTCCTTGCTATAGGGTTTCTACGGGCTCGCTCGTCCTTCGCCGATTAAGGTGTCTTACTGGTTTTATTACACGTGTATGGTATCAAATTGATCGCATCTCAATTTAGAAGTGAAATTACAACTTCCTCTATTTCTATTCCCCCCCCACCCCCCTTGAGCGGGGGGGGGGGTAGTATCGGGTCGATAGAGTGTGGAAAGTTGCTGACCGGGGAGGGGGGGGGGGGGGGGCATGGGGTCATCAGTACGAAAAAAATCGTTGAAAAGGAATTGGAGTTTTTAATTGTCATCTAACCCGCGCACCGCCATGGTACTCAGCCAAACCCGCCCCGCCGCGCTGGAGGGGGGGGGGGGGGGGGGCGGCGGGGGGGGGGGGATTCTGCCCCCTCGTTATCTTCCGAACCAATAACGCAGCGAGACGCGCAAGATGGCATTCGAAAGCTCTCAATGAGATGCATCTAAAGCTTACGCTACATTTTCAAAAGTCACATGTTAGGGGACGGTCAGGTCAAAGATAAACATTGATGTATTTGAGTTTTTGGGACATACTCTCCATCTAAAGCCTTAGATTGCGACTATTATCGCACAAAGTGCTCTCAAAGTATAATGCATATCCCGCATAAGTAAAAGTAAAATTGTAAGAGAAGGTCAAGGTCAGGTCACAGCAGGTCACTATTGGCAAGAGGTCTACGAAAGCCATGCTACACATGTTGTATGGGTTAGTTTACACGTATAATTGTAGTAACAGCCATTTTCACACCCTGACCCCATATAATGGCCCTCAGGTCGAGGCCAGGTCACATAAGGTCAAAATTGGAAATATATTCATCTAAATAAAAAACATGCTTCTAGACCAGTTTTTCCCAGAAATATAGCGCTGACATTTACTTGTCTGTATCTGGTCACTAGAAACCAAAAACGTAACTTAAAAAAATTACGTCATGAGTTACCTAAACTTATGGAGGCAGGGGTCAGTCAAAAAGACGTCATGTTGCTTCCATTTGTTTTCTTTCATATTGCTTTGGAATTCGGTGTGGGTATCATCCATACTTTGTGCTCCAATACATTTATCCCGTTTTTTTATATAATTAACAACTGATTTTGTTGATTTATCCCGAGAAAAAAATATTTATGGGGTAAAAAAAAAAAAAATTACGCAAATCCGAGATATCCATTTTGAAGAAAATTTAATTTCCTTTCTTGTGACGTTTTTTCAATGTGCATCAAAACCCGATGGTCTACGATTTGTCAAACATTTATCGTTTTTGCACCAAAAATGGCAAGCCATGACGTCAATAAAACGTCATTATTTCCCAAAGTACTATATCGATTTCATTTAAATTTGGTAAGAAGGCGTAGAATTGATGCAGCATAAGGTACTAAAAGTTTCACTTCGATATCTATCATAGTGTTCAAGTAATTGAGAAAATCCGGGAGGGGTGTCAGATTTTGCCCCCCCCCCCCTCCCCAAGCGGGGCGCGGGCTAGTTATCACTTCTTACATCCAATGCAGGAACGCGCAGGGGGATACTCAGAGGTCTATACATGGCGAGATTTGTCGCTCACGACGAATCTAGGGCAATTTCTGTCGCACGATGACAACTTCGCGGTAAGGATTGTCACCACATATCAAGCAAATTACTTTCAGTTGGACGCCTGGATGGGGTTTCACGAGCGAAGCCGAGCGAAGCACAATAGATGGCAAATTTGAAATCAGCGTCACAAAATGTCCTCACAGACTTATCACCTCAGCTCAGGTCACCAGACGAGGTCACGTGACCCCACCTCCAAAAAAAAGTTGTGGTCAAAAACTGTGACACAGTCACAGTTTTTGGATGATCGGTTTTACACTTACATAATTTCATAAGGTCATATACATACATACATACATACATACATACATACATACATACATACATACATACATACATACATACATACATACATACATACATACATACATACATACATACATACATACATACATACATACATACATACATACATACATACATACATACATACATACATACATACATACATACATACATACATACATACATACATACATACATACATACATACATACATACATACATACATACATACATACATACATACATACATACATACATACATACATATATACATACATACACTGTCTTCAGAAAGCCCACAGATAGAGGACACTGTCTGAGCGGCGACAGTGAATGTCCTGATCAGTACAAGGAGAGTGTCATCCGGGCATATATTAATCGTGCAATCAAGCACTGTTCCAGCTGGCCCCTTCTGCACCAGGAGCTCCAAAGAGTGAGACAGCTCTTAGTAAACAATAGGTACAAGCACAACGACATAGATGAACACATAAGACGTCAACTACATGTACACTTTGCGAGATCCAACCACGCTGGCGAGCCAAACAACGACCAACCCACACAGTTAAAACTGTATTACAAAGGCAGCATGTCCACAGCTTACAAGAAGGACGAGAAAGTCCTTCGAGATATTATCTCGAAAAACTGCACTCCTACTAAAGCCGATGACATGATCAATCTGATAATTTTCTACAAAAATCCAAGTGTATAGTCATGACAAACAACAAAACAAACAAATCCAAACATAGTCATGACAAACAATCTTTCAAGAGACACGTCTGCCCTTAAGGCTACCAATATTGTATATGAGTTCCAATGCCCCCTTGGTGACTGTGCGCGCCGTAATAACTCATCCTACATTGGTCATACAACCATAACTTTGTCTCGCCGCATAGCCATGCACTTACAGAATTGTGCACCCGACAAACATACCAAGTCAACCCATAACTCTGAACTCACTCGTAGCATGATGGTCGAAAATACCTCCATCCTGGCAAAATGTTCAAACAGGAAAAAACTCATGGTACTAGAAGCTGTTTACATAAGGGACAGGGACCCTTTCATCAACCGGCAAATGGACATGAGGGATACCCTGTCCTTATATGATGGGAGACCCTTGCTACCGAGGGGTGGGGGCGCGCACGATTGATGTCTAGTATCGTGGCTCGTGCGATGTAATACTTTTGTGTGTGTGTGTGTGTGTGTGTGTGTGTGTGTGTGTGTGTGTGTGTGTGTGTGTGTGTGTGTGTGTGTGTGTGTGTGTGTGTGTGTGTGTGTGTGTGTGTGTGTGTGTGTGTGTGTGTGTGTGTGTGTGTGTGTGTGTGTGTGTGTGTGTGTGTGTGTGTGTGTGTGTGTGTGTGTGTGTGTGTGTGTGTGTGTGTGTGTGTGTGTGTGTGTGTGTGTGTGTGTGTGTGTGTGTGTGTGTGTGTGTGTGTGTGTGTGTGTGTGTGTGTGTGTGTGTGTGTGTGTGTGTGTGTGTGTGTGTGTGTGTGTGTGTGTGTGTGTGTGTGTGTGTGTGTGTGTGTGTGTGTGTGTGTGTGTGTGTGTGTGTGTGTGTGTGTGTGTGTGTGTGTGTGTGTGTGTGTGTGTGTGTGTGTGTGTGTGTGTGTGTGTGTGTGTGTGTGTGTGTGTGTGTGTGTGTGTGTGTGTGTGTGTGTGTGTGTGTGTGTGTGTGTGTGTGTGTGTGTGTGTGTGTGTGTGTGTGTGTGTGTGTGTGTGTGTGTGTGTGTGTGTGTGTGTGTGTGTGTGTGTGTGTGTGTGTGTGTCTGTCTGTCTGTCTGTCTGTCTGTCTGTCTGTCTGTCTGTCTGTCTGTCTGTCTGTCTGTCTGTCTGTCTGTCTGTCTGTCTGTCTGTCTGTCTGTCTGTCTGTCTGTCTGTCTGTCTGTCTGTCTGTCTGTCTGTCTGTCTGTCTGTCTGTCTGTCTGTCTGTCTGTCTGTCTGTCTGTCTGTCTGTCTGTCTGTCTGTCTGTCTGTCTGTCTGTCTGTCTGTCTGTCTGTCTGTCTGTCTGTCTGTCTGTCTGTCTGTCTGTCTGTCTGTCTGTCTGTCTGTCTGTCTGTCTGTCTGTCTGTCTGTCTGTCTGTCTGTCTGTCTGTCTGTCTGTCTGTCTGTCTGTCTGTCTGTCTGTCTGTCTGTCTGTCTGTCTGTCTGTCTGTCTGTCTGTCTGTCTGTCTGTCTGTCTGTCTGTCTGTCTGTCTGTCTGTCTGTCTGTCTGTCTGTCTGTCTGTCTGTCTGTCTGTCTGTCTGTCTGTCTGTCTGTCTGTCTGTCTGTCTGTCTGTCTGTCTGTCTGTCTGTCTGTCTGTCTGTCTGTCTGTCTGTCTGTCTGTCTGTCTGTCTGTCTGTCTGTCTGTCTGTCTGTCTGTCTGTCTGTCTGTCTGTCTGTCTGTCTGTCTGTCTGTCTGTCTGTCTGTCTGTCTGTCTGTCTGTCTGTCTGTCTGTCTGTCTGTCTGTCTGTCTGTCTGTCTGTCTGTCTGTCTGTCTGTCTGTCTGTCTGTCTGTCTGTCTGTCTGTCTGTCTGTCTGTCTGTCTGTCTGTCTGTCTGTCTGTCTGTCTGTCTGTCTGTCTGTCTGTCTGTCTGTCTGTCTGTCTGTCTGTCTGTCTGTCTGTCTGTCTGTCTGTCTGTCTGTCTGTCTGTCTGTCTGTCTGTCTGTCTGTCTGTCTGTCTGTCTGTCTGTCTGTCTGTCTGTCTGTCTGTCTGTCTGTCTGTCTGTCTGTCTGTCTGTCTGTCTGTCTGTCTGTCTGTCTGTCTGTCTGTCTGTCTGTCTGTCTGTCTGTCTGTCTGTCTGTCTGTCTGTCTGTCTGTCTGTCTGTCTGTCTGTCTGTCTGTCTGTCTGTCTGTCTGTCTGTCTGTCTGTCTGTCTGTCTGTCTGTCTGTCTGTCTGTCTGTCTGTCTGTCTGTCTGTCTGTCTGTCTGTCTGTCTGTCTGTCTGTCTGTCTGTCTGTCTGTCTGTCTGTCTGTCTGTCTGTCTGTCTGTCTGTCTGTCTGTCTGTCTGTCTGTCTGTCTGTCTGTCTGTCTGTCTGTCTGTCTGTCTGTCTGTCTGTCTGTCTGTCTGTCTGTCTGTCTGTCTGTCTGTCTGTCTGTCTGTCTGTCTGTCTGTCTGTCTGTCTGTCTGTCTGTCTGTCTGTCTGTCTGTCTGTCTGTCTGTCTGTCTGTCTGTCTGTCTGTCTGTCTGTCTGTCTGTCTGTCTGTCTGTCTGTCTGTCTGTCTGTCTGTCTGTCTGTCTGTCTGTCTGTCTGTCTGTCTGTCTGTCTGTCTGTCTGTCTGTCTGTCTGTCTGTCTGTCTGTCTGTCTGTCTGTCTGTCTGTCTGTCTGTCTGTCTGTCTGTCTGTCTGTCTGTCTGTCTGTCTGTCTGTCTGTCTGTCTGTCTGTCTGTCTGTCTGTCTGTCTGTCTGTCTGTCTGTCTGTCTGTCTGTCTGTCTGTCTGTCTGTCTGTCTGTCTGTCTGTCTGTCTGTCTGTCTGTCTGTCTGTCTGTCTGTCTGTCTGTCTGTCTGTCTGTCTGTCTGTCTGTCTGTCTGTCTGTCTGTCTGTCTGTCTGTCTGTCTGTCTGTCTGTCTGTCTGTCTGTCTGTCTGTCTGTCTGTCTGTCTGTCTGTCTGTCTGTCTGTCTGTCTGTCTGTCTGTCTGTCTGTCTGTCTGTCTGTCTGTCTGTCTGTCTGTCTGTCTGTCTGTCTGTCTGTCTGTCTGTCTGTCTGTCTGTCTGTCTGTCTGTCTGTCTGTCTGTCTGTCTGTCTGTCTGTCTGTCTGTCTGTCTGTCTGTCTGTCTGTCTGTCTGTCTGTCTGTCTGTCTGTCTGTCTGTCTGTCTGTCTGTCTGTCTGTCTGTCTGTCTGTCTGTCTGTCTGTCTGTCTGTCTGTCTGTCTGTCTGTCTGTCTGTCTGTCTGTCTGTCTGTCTGTCTGTCTGTCTGTCTGTCTGTCTGTCTGTCTGTCTGTCTGTCTGTCTGTCTGTCTGTCTGTCTGTCTGTCTGTCTGTCTGTCTGTCTGTCTGTCTGTCTGTCTGTCTGTCTGTCTGTCTGTCTGTCTGTCTGTCTGTCTGTCTGTCTGTCTGTCTGTCTGTCTGTCTGTCTGTCTGTCTGTCTGTCTGTCTGTCTGTCTGTCTGTCTGTCTGTCTGTCTGTCTGTCTGTCTGTCTGTCTGTCTGTCTGTCTGTCTGTCTGTCTGTCTGTCTGTCTGTCTGTCTGTCTGTCTGTCTGTCTGTCTGTCTGTCTGTCTGTCTGTCTGTCTGTCTGTCTGTCTGTCTGTCTGTCTGTCTGTCTGTCTGTCTGTCTGTCTGTCTGTCTGTCTGTCTGTCTGTCTGTCTGTCTGTCTGTCTGTCTGTCTGTCTGTCTGTCTGTCTGTCTGTCTGTCTGTCTGTCTGTCTGTCTGTCTGTCTGTCTGTCTGTCTGTCTGTCTGTCTGTCTGTCTGTCTGTCTGTCTGTCTGTCTGTCTGTCTGTCTGTCTGTCTGTCTGTCTGTCTGTCTGTCTGTCTGTCTGTCTGTCTGTCTGTCTGTCTGTCTGTCTGTCTGTCTGTCTGTCTGTCTGTCTGTCTGTCTGTCTGTCTGTCTGTCTGTCTGTCTGTCTGTCTGTCTGTCTGTCTGTCTGTCTGTCTGTCTGTCTGTCTGTCTGTCTGTCTGTCTGTCTGTCTGTCTGTCTGTCTGTCTGTCTGTCTGTCTGTCTGTCTGTCTGTCTGTCTGTCTGTCTGTCTGTCTGTCTGTCTGTCTGTCTGTCTGTCTGTCTGTCTGTCTGTCTGTCTGTCTGTCTGTCTGTCTGTCTGTCTGTCTGTCTGTCTGTCTGTCTGTCTGTCTGTCTGTCTGTCTGTCTGTCTGTCTGTCTGTCTGTCTGTCTGTCTGTCTGTCTGTCTGTCTGTCTGTCTGTCTGTCTGTCTGTCTGTCTGTCTGTCTGTCTGTCTGTCTGTCTGTCTGTCTGTCTGTCTGTCTGTCTGTCTGTCTGTCTGTCTGTCTGTCTGTCTGTCTGTCTGTCTGTCTGTCTGTCTGTCTGTCTGTCTGTCTGTCTGTCTGTCTGTCTGTCTGTCTGTCTGTCTGTCTGTCTGTCTGTCTGTCTGTCTGTCTGTCTGTCTGTCTGTCTGTCTGTCTGTCTGTCTGTCTGTCTGTCTGTCTGTCTGTCTGTCTGTCTGTCTGTCTGTCTGTCTGTCTGTCTGTCTGTCTGTCTGTCTGTCTGTCTGTCTGTCTGTCTGTCTGTCTGTCTGTCTGTCTGTCTGTCTGTCTGTCTGTCTGTCTGTCTGTCTGTCTGTCTGTCTGTCTGTCTGTCTGTCTGTCTGTCTGTCTGTCTGTCTGTCTGTCTGTCTGTCTGTCTGTCTGTCTGTCTGTCTGTCTGTCTGTCTGTCTGTCTGTCTGTCTGTCTGTCTGTCTGTCTGTCTGTCTGTCTGTCTGTCTGTCTGTCTGTCTGTCTGTCTGTCTGTCTGTCTGTCTGTCTGTCTGTCTGTCTGTCTGTCTGTCTGTCTGTCTGTCTGTCTGTCTGTCTGTCTGTCTGTCTGTCTGTCTGTCTGTCTGTCTGTCTGTCTGTCTGTCTGTCTGTCTGTCTGTCTGTCTGTCTGTCTGTCTGTCTGTCTGTCTGTCTGTCTGTCTGTCTGTCTGTCTGTCTGTCTGTCTGTCTGTCTGTCTGTCTGTCTGTCTGTCTGTCTGTCTGTCTGTCTGTCTGTCTGTCTGTCTGTCTGTCTGTCTGTCTGTCTGTCTGTCTGTCTGTCTGTCTGTCTGTCTGTCTGTCTGTCTGTCTGTCTGTCTGTCTGTCTGTCTGTCTGTCTGTCTGTCTGTCTGTCTGTCTGTCTGTCTGTCTGTCTGTCTGTCTGTCTGTCTGTCTGTCTGTCTGTCTGTCTGTCTGTCTGTCTGTCTGTCTGTCTGTCTGTCTGTCTGTCTGTCTGTCTGTCTGTCTGTCTGTCTGTCTGTCTGTCTGTCTGTCTGTCTGTCTGTCTGTCTGTCTGTCTGTCTGTCTGTCTGTCTGTCTGTCTGTCTGTCTGTCTGTCTGTCTGTCTGTCTGTCTGTCTGTCTGTCTGTCTGTCTGTCTGTCTGTCTGTCTGTCTGTCTGTCTGTCTGTCTGTCTGTCTGTCTGTCTGTCTGTCTGTCTGTCTGTCTGTCTGTCTGTCTGTCTGTCTGTCTGTCTGTCTGTCTGTCTGTCTGTCTGTCTGTCTGTCTGTCTGTCTGTCTGTCTGTCTGTCTGTCTGTCTGTCTGTCTGTCTGTCTGTCTGTCTGTCTGTCTGTCTGTCTGTCTGTCTGTCTGTCTGTCTGTCTGTCTGTCTGTCTGTCTGGCTGCCTGGCTGCTCTGGCTGCCTGGCTGCCTGGCTGCCTGGCTGCCTGGCTGCCTGGCTGCCTGGCTGCCTGGCTGCCTGGCTGCCTGGCTGCCTGGCTGCCTGGCTGCCTGGCTGCCTGGCTGCCTGGCTGCCTGGCTGCCTGGCTGCCTGGCTGCCTGGCTGCCTGGCTGCCTGGCTGCCTGGCTGCCTGGCTGCCTGGCTGCCTGGCTGCCTGGCTGCCTGGCTGCCTGGCTGCCTGGCTGCCTGGCTGCCTGGCTGCCTGGCTGCCTGGCTGCCTGGCTGCCTGGCTGCCTGGCTGCCTGGCTGCCTGGCTGCCTGGCTGCCTGGCTGCCTGGCTGCCTGGCTGCCTGGCTGCCTGGCTGCCTGGCTGCCTGGCTGCCTGGCTGCCTGGCTGCCTGGCTGCCTGGCTGCCTGGCTGCCTGGCTGCCTGGCTGCCTGGCTGCCTGGCTGCCTGGCTGCCTGGCTGCCTGGCTGCCTGGCTGCCTGGCTGCCTGGCTGCCTGGCTGCCTGGCTGCCTGGCTGCCTGGCTGCCTGGCTGCCTGGCTGCCTGGCTGCCTGGCTGCCTGGCTGCCTGGCTGCCTGGCTGCCTGGCTGCCTGGCTGCCTGGCTGCCTGGCTGCCTGGCTGCCTGGCTGCCTGGCTGCCTGGCTGCCTGGCTGCCTGGCTGCCTGGCTGCCTGGCTGCCTGGCTGCCTGGCTGCCTGGCTGCCTGGCTGCCTGGCTGCCTGGCTGCCTGGCTGCCTGGCTGCCTGGCTGCCTGGCTGCCTGGCTGCCTGGCTGCCTGGCTGCCTGGCTGCCTGGCTGCCTGGCTGCCTGGCTGCCTGGCTGCCTGGCTGCCTGGCTGCCTGGCTGCCTGGCTGCCTGGCTGCCTGGCTGCCTGGCTGCCTGGCTGCCTGGCTGCCTGGCTGCCTGGCTGCCTGGCTGCCTGGCTGCCTGGCTGCCTGGCTGCCTGGCTGCCTGGCTGCCTGGCTGCCTGGCTGCCTGGCTGCCTGGCTGCCTGGCTGCCTGGCTGCCTGGCTGCCTGGCTGCCTGGCTGCCTGGCTGCCTGGCTGCCTGGCTGCCTGGCTGCCTGGCTGCCTGGCTGCCTGGCTGCCTGGCTGCCTGGCTGCCTGGCTGCCTGGCTGCCTGGCTGCCTGGCTGCCTGGCTGCCTGGCTGCCTGGCTGCCTGGCTGCCTGGCTGCCTGGCTGCCTGGCTGCCTGGCTGCCTGGCTGCCTGGCTGCCTGGCTGCCTGGCTGCCTGGCTGCCTGGCTGCCTGGCTGCCTGGCTGCCTGGCTGCCTGGCTGCCTGGCTGCCTGGCTGCCTGGCTGCCTGGCTGCCTGGCTGCCTGGCTGCCTGGCTGCCTGGCTGCCTGGCTGCCTGGCTGCCTGGCTGCCTGGCTGCCTGGCTGCCTGGCTGCCTGGCTGCCTGGCTGCCTGGCTGCCTGGCTGCCTGGCTGCCTGGCTGCCTGGCTGCCTGGCTGCCTGGCTGCCTGGCTGCCTGGCTGCCTGGCTGCCTGGCTGCCTGGCTGCCTGGCTGCCTGGCTGCCTGGCTGCCTGGCTGCCTGGCTGCCTGGCTGCCTGGCTGCCTGGCTGCCTGGCTGCCTGGCTGCCTGGCTGCCTGGCTGCCTGGCTGCCTGGCTGCCTGGCTGCCTGGCTGCCTGGCTGCCTGGCTGCCTGGCTGCCTGGCTGCCTGGCTGCCTGGCTGCCTGGCTGCCTGGCTGCCTGGCTGCCTGGCTGCCTGGCTGCCTGGCTGCCTGGCTGCCTGGCTGCCTGGCTGCCTGGCTGCCTGGCTGCCTGGCTGCCTGGCTGCCTGGCTGCCTGGCTGCCTGGCTGCCTGGCTGCCTGGCTGCCTGGCTGCCTGGCTGCCTGGCTGCCTGGCTGCCTGGCTGCCTGGCTGCCTGGCTGCCTGGCTGCCTGGCTGCCTGGCTGCCTGGCTGCCTGGCTGCCTGGCTGCCTGGCTGCCTGGCTGCCTGGCTGCCTGGCTGCCTGGCTGCCTGGCTGCCTGGCTGCCTGGCTGCCTGGCTGCCTGGCTGCCTGGCTGCCTGGCTGCCTGGCTGCCTGGCTGCCTGGCTGCCTGGCTGCCTGGCTGCCTGGCTGCCTGGCTGCCTGGCTGCCTGGCTGCCTGGCTGCCTGGCTGCCTGGCTGCCTGGCTGCCTGGCTGCCTGGCTGCCTGGCTGCCTGGCTGCCTGGCTGCCTGGCTGCCTGGCTGCCTGGCTGCCTGGCTGCCTGGCTGCCTGGCTGCCTGGCTGCCTGGCTGCCTGGCTGCCTGGCTGCCTGGCTGCCTGGCTGCCTGGCTGCCTGGCTGCCTGGCTGCCTGGCTGCCTGGCTGCCTGGCTGCCTGGCTGCCTGGCTGCCTGGCTGCCTGGCTGCCTGGCTGCCTGGCTGCCTGGCTGCCTGGCTGCCTGGCTGCCTGGCTGCCTGGCTGCCTGGCTGCCTGGCTGCCTGGCTGCCTGGCTGCCTGGCTGCCTGGCTGCCTGGCTGCCTGGCTGCCTGGCTGCCTGGCTGCCTGGCTGCCTGGCTGCCTGGCTGCCTGGCTGCCTGGCTGCCTGGCTGCCTGGCTGCCTGCCTGGCTGCCTGGCTGCCTGGCTGCCTGGCTGCCTGGCTGCCTGGCTGCCTGGCTGCCTGGCTGCCTGGCTGCCTGGCTGCCTGGCTGCCTGGCTGCCTGGCTGCCTGGCTGCCTGGCTGCCTGGCTGCCTGGCTGCCTGGCTGCCTGGCTGCCTGGCTGCCTGGCTGCCTGGCTGCCTGGCTGCCTGGCTGCCTGGCTGCCTGGCTGCCTGGCTGCCTGGCTGCCTGGCTGCCTGGCTGCCTGGCTGCCTGGCTGCCTGGCTGCCTGGCTGCCTGGCTGCCTGGCTGCCTGGCTGCCTGGCTGCCTGGCTGCCTGGCTGCCTGGCTGCCTGGCTGCCTGGCTGCCTGGCTGCCTGGCTGCCTGGCTGCCTGGCTGCCTGGCTGCCTGGCTGCCTGGCTGCCTGGCTGCCTGGCTGTCTGGCTGCCTTGCTGTCTGGCTGTCTGGCTGTCCTGGCTGTCTGGCTGTCTGGCTGTCTGGCTGTCTGGCTGTCTGGCTGTCTGGCTGTCTGGCTGTCTGGCTGTCTGGCTGTCTGGCTGGCTGTCTGGCTGTCTGGCTGTCTGGCTGTCTGGCTGTCTGGCTGTCTGGCTGTCTGGCTGTCTGGCTGTCTGGCTGTCTGGCTGTCTGGCTGTCTGGCTGTCTGGCTGTCTGGCTGTCTGGCTGTCTGGCTGTCTGGCTGTCTGGCTGTCTGGCTGTCTGGCTGTCTGGCTGTCTGGCTGTCTGGCTGTCTGGCTGTCTGGCTGTCTGGCTGTCTGGCTGTCTGGCTGTCTGGCTGTCTGGCTGTCTGGCTGTCTGGCTGTCTGGCTGTCTGGCTGTCTGGCTGTCTGGCTGTCTGGCTGTCTGGCTGTCTGGCTGTCTGGCTGTCTGGCTGTCTGGCTGTCTGGCTGTCTGGCTGTCTGGCTGTCTGGCTGTCTGGCTGTCTGGCTGTCTGGCTGTCCTGGCTGTCTGGCTGTCTGGCTGTCTGGCTGTCTGGCTGTCTGGCTGTCTGGCTGTCTGGCTGTCTGGCTGTCTGGCTGTCTGGCTGTCTGGCTGTCTGGCTGTCTGGCTGTCTGGCTGTCTGGCTGTCTGGCTGTCTGGCTGTCTGGCTTGTCTGGCTGTCTGGCTGTCTGGCTGTCTGGCTGTCTGGCTGTCTGGCTGTCTGGCTGTCTGGCTGTCTGGCTGTCTGGCTGTCTGGCTGTCTGGCTGTCTGGCTGTCTGGCTGTCTGGCTGTCTGGCTGTCTGGCTGTCTGGCTGTCTGGCTGTCTGGCTGTCTGGCTGTCTTGGCTGTCTGGCTGTCTGGCTGTCTGGCTGTCTGGCTGTCTGGCTGTCTGGCTGTCTGGCTGTCTGGCTGTCTGGCTGTCTGGCTGTCTGGCTGTCTGGCTGTCTGGCTGTCTGGCTGTCTGGCTGTCTGGCTGTCTGGCTGTCTGGCTGTCTGCTGTCTGGCTGTCTGGCTGTCTGGCTGTCTGGCTGTCTGGCTGTCTGGCCTGTCTGGCTGTCTGGCTGTCTGGCTGTCTGGCTGTCTGGCTGTCTGGCTGTCTGGCTGTCTGGCTGTCTGGCTGTCTGGCTGTCTGGCTGTCTGGCTGTCTGGCTGTCTGGCTGTCTGGCTGTCTGGCTGTCTGGCTGTCTGGCTGTCTGGCTGTCTGGCTGTCTGGCTGGCGTCTGGCTGTCTGGCTGTCTGGCTGTCTGGCTGTCTGGCTGTCTGGCTGTCTGGCTGTCTGGCTGTCTGGCTGTCTGGCTGTCTGGCTGTCTGGCTGTCTGGCTGTCTGGCTGTCTGGCTGTCTGGCTGTCTGGCTGTCTGGCTGTCTGGCTGTCTGGCTGTCTGGCTGTCTGGCTGTCTGGCTGTCTGGCTGTCTGGCTGTCTGGCTGTCTGGCTGTCTGGCTGTCTGGCTGTCTGCTGTCTGGCTGTCTGGCTGTCTGGCTGTCTGGCTGTCTGGCTGTCTGGCTGTCTGGCTGTCTGGCTGTCTGGCTGTCTGGCTGTCTGGCTGTCTGGCTGTCTGGCTGTCTGGCTGTCTGGCTGTCTGGCTGTCTGGCTGTCTGGCTGTCTGGCTGTCTGGCTGTCTGGCTGTCTGGCTGTCTGGCTGTCTGGCTGTCTGGCTGTCTGGCTGTCTGGCTGTCTGGCTGTCTGGCTGTCTGGCTGTCTGGCTGTCTGGCTGTCTGGCTGTCTGGCTGTCTGGCTGTCTGGCTGTCTGGCTGGCTGTCTGGCTGTCTGGCTGTCTGGCTGTCTGGCTGTCTGGCTGTCTGGCTGTCTGGCTGTCTGGCTGTCTGGCTGTCTGGCTGTCTGGCTGTCTGGCTGTCTGGCTGTCTGGCTGTCTGGCTGTCTGGCTGTCTGGCTGTCTGGCTGTCTGGCTGTCTGGCTGTCTGGCTGTCTGGCTGTCTGGCTGTCTGGCTGTCTGGCTGTCTGGCTGTCTGGCTGTCTGGCTGTCTGGCTGTCTGGCTGTCTGGCTGTCCTGGCTGTCTGGCTGGCTGGCTGTCTGGCTGTCTGGCTTCTGGCTGTCTGGCTGTCTGGCTGTCTGGCTGTCTGGCTGTCTGGCTGTCTGGCTGTCTGGCTGTCTGGCTGTCTGGCTGGCTGGCTGGCTGGCTGTGGCTGTCTGGCTGTCTGCTGGCTGGCTGGCTGGCTGGCTGGCTGGCTGGCTGGCTGGCTGGCTGGCTGGCTGGCTGGCTGGCTGGCTGGCTGGCTGGCTGTCTGGCTGTGGCTGGCTGGCTGGCTGGCTGCTGGCTGTGGCTGGCTGGCTGGCTGGCTGGCTGGCTGGCTGGCTGGCTGGCTGGCTGGCTGGCTGGCTGGCTGGCTGGCTGGCTGGCTGGCTGGCTGCTGGCTGGCTGGCTGGCTGGCTGGCTGGCTGGCTGGCTGGCTGGCTGGCTGCTGGCTGGCTGGCTGGCTGGCTGCTGGCTGGCTGGCTGGCTGGCTGGCTGGCTGGCTGCTGGCTGGCTGGCTGCTGCTGGCTGGCTGGCTGGCTGGCTGGCTGGCTGGCTGGCTGGCTGGCTGGCTGGCTGGCTGGCTGGCTGGCTTGGCTGGCTGGCTGCTGGCTGGCTGGCTGGCTGGCTGGCTGGCTGGCTGGCTGGCTGGCTGGCTGGCTGGCTGGCTGGCTGGCTGGCTGGCTGGCTGGCTGGCTGGCTGGCTGGCTGGCTGGCTGGCTGGCTGCTGGCTGGCTGGCTGGCTGGCTGGCTGGCTGGCCTGGCTGGCTGGCTGGCTGGCTGGCTGGCCTGGCTGGCTGGCTGGCTGGCTGGCTGGCTGGCTGCTGGCTGGCTGCTGGCTGGCTGGCTGGCTGGCTGGCTGGCTGGCTGGCTGGCTGGCTGGCTGGCTGGCTGGCTGGCTGGCTGGCTGGCTGGCTGGCTGGCTGGCTGGCTGGCCTGGCTGGCTGGCTGGCTTGGCTGGCTGGCTGGCTGGCTGGCTGCTGGCTGGCTGGCTGGCTGGCTGGCTGGCTGGCTGGCTGGCTGGCTGGCTGGCTGGCTGGCTGGCTGGCTGGCTGGCTGGCTGGCTGGCTGCTGGCTGGCTGGCTGGCTGGCTGGCTGGCTGGCTGGCTGGCTGGCTGGCTGGCTGGCTGCTGGCTGGCTGGCTGGCTGGCTGGCTGGCTGGCTGGCTGGCTGGCTGGCTGGCTGGCTGGCTGGCTGGCTGGCTGGCTGGCTGGCTGGCTGGCTGGCTGGCTGGCTGGCTGGCTGGCTGGCTGGCTGGCTGGCTGGCTGGCTGGCTGGCTGGCTGGCTGGCTGGCTGGCTGCTGGCTGGCTGGCTGGCTGGCTGGCTGGCTGGCTGGCTGGCTGGCTGGCTGGCTGGCTGGCTGGCTGGCTGGCTGGCTGGCTGGCTGGCTGGCTGGCTGGCTGGCTGGCTGGCTGGCTGGCTGGCTGGCTGGCTGGCTGGCTGGCTGGCTGGCTGGCTGGCTGGCTGGCTGGCTGGCTGGCTGGCTGGCTGGCTGGCTGGCTGGCTGGCTGGCTGGCTGGCTGGCTGGCTGGCTGGCTGGCTGGCTGGCTGGCTGGCTGGCTGGCTGGCTGGCTGGCTGGCTGGCTGGCTGGCTGGCTGGCTGGCTGGCTGGCTGGCTGGCTGGCTGGCTGGCTGGCTGGCTGGCTGGCTGGCTGGCTGGCTGGCTGGCTGGCTGGCTGGCTGCTGGCTGGCTGGCTGGCTGGCTGGCTGGCTGGCTGGCTGGCTGCTGGCTGGCTGGCTGGCTGGCTGGCTGGCTGGCTGGCTGGCTGGCTGGCTGGCTGGCTGGCTGGCTGGCTGGCTGGCTGGCTGGCTGGCTGGCTGGCTGGCTGCTGGCTGGCTGGCTGGCTGGCTGGCTGGCTGGCTGGCTGGCTGGCTGGCTGCTGGCTGGCTGGCTGGCTGGCTGGCTGGCGCTGGCTGGCTGGCTGGCTGGCTGGCTGGCTGGCTGGCTGGCTGGCTGGCTGGCTGGCTGGCTGGCTGGCTGGCTGGCTGGCTGGCTGGCTGGCTGGCTGGCTGGCTGGCTGGCTGGCTGGCTGGCTGGCTGGCTGGCTGGCTGGCTGGCTGGCTGGCTGGCTGGCTGGCTGGCTGGCTGGCTGGCTGGCTGGCTGGCTGGCTGGCTGGCTGGCTGGCTGGCTGGCTGGCTGGCTGGCTGGCTGGCTGGCTGGCTGGCTGGCTGGCTGGCTGGCTGGCTGGCTGGCTGGCTGGCTGGCTGGCTGGCTGGCTGGCTGGCTGCTGGCTGGCTGGCTGGCTGGCTGGCTGGCTGGCTGGCTGGCTGCTGGCTGGCTGGCTGGCTGGCTGGCTGCTGGCTGGCTGGCCTGGCTGGCTGGCTGGCTGGCTGGCTGGCTGCTGGCTGGCTGGCTGGCTGGCTGGCCTGGCTGGCTGGCTGGCTGGCTGGCTGGCTGGCTGGCTGGCTGGCTGGCTGGCTGGTGCTGGCTGGCTGGCTGGCTGGCTGGCTGGCTGGCTGGCTGCTGGCTGGCTGGCTGGCTGGCTGGCTGGCTGGCTGGCTGGCTGGCTGGCTGGCTGGCTGGCTGGCTGGCTGGCTGGCTGGCTGGCTGGCTGGCTGGCTGGCTGGCTGCTGGCTGGCTGGCTGGCTGGCTGGCTGGCTGGCTGGCTGGCTGGCTGGCTGGCTGGCTGGCTGGCTGGCTGGCTGGCTGGCTGGCTGGCTGTGCTGGCTGGCTGGCTGGCTGGCTGGCTGGCTGGCTGCTGGCTGGCTGGCTGGCTGGCTGGCTGGCTGGCTGGCTGGCTGGCTGGCTGGCTGGCTGGCTGCTGCTGGCTGTCTGGCTGGTGTCTGGCTGCTGTCTGGCTGTCTGGCTGTCTGGCTGTCTGGCTGTCTGGCTGTTCTGGCTGTCTGGCTGTCTGGCTGTCTGGCTGTCTGGCTGTCTGGCTGTCTGGCTGTCTGGCTGTCTGGCTGTCTGGCTGTCTGGCTGTCTGGCTGTCTGGCTGTCTGGCTGTCTGGCTGGTCTGGCTGTCTGGCTGTTGGCTGTCTGGCTGTCTGGCTGTCTGGCTGTCTGGCTGTCTGGCTGTCTGGCTGTCTGGCTGTCTGGCTGTCTGGCTGTCTGGCTGTCTGGCTGTCTGGCTGTCTGGCTGTCTGGCTGTCTGGCTGTCTGGCTGTCTGGCTGTCTGGCTGTCTGGCTGTCTGGCTGTCTGGCTGTCTGGCTGTCTGTCTGTCTGGCTGTTCTGGCTGTCTGGCTGTCTGGCTGTCTGCTGTCTGGCTGTCTGGCTTGTCTGGCTGTCTGGCTGTCCTGGCTGTCTGGCTGTCTGGCTGTCTGGCTGTCTGGCTGTCTGGCTGTCTGGCTGTCTGGCTGTCTGGCTGTCTGGCTGTCTGGCTGTCTGGCTGTCTGGCTGTCTGGCTGTCTGGCTGTCTGGCTGTCTGGGCTGTCTGGCTGTCTGGCTGTCTGGCTGTCTGGCTGTCTGGCTGTCTGGCTGTCTGGCTGTCTGGCTGTCTGGCTGTCTGGCTGTCTGGCTGTCCTGGCTGTCTGGCTGTCTGGCTGTCTGGCTGTCTGGCTGTCTGGCTGTCTGGCTGTCTGGCTGTCTGGCTGTCTGGCTGTCCTGGCTGTCTGCTGTCTGGCTGTCTGGCTGTCTGGCTGTCTGGCTGTCTGGCTGTCTGGCTGTCTGGCTGTCTGGCTGTCTGGCTGTCTGGCTGTCCTGGCTGTCTGGCTGTCTGGCTGTCTGGCTGTCTGGCTGTCTGGCTGTCTGGCTGTCTGGCTGTCTGGCTGTCTGGCTGTCTGGCTGTCTGGCTGTCTGGCTGTCTGGCTGTCTGGCTGTCTGGCTGTCTGGCTGTCTGGCTGTCTGGCTGTCTGGCTGTCTGGCTGTCTGGCTGTCTGGCTGTCTGGCTGTCTGGCTGTCTGGCTGTCTGGCTGTCTGGCTGTCTGGCTGTCTGGCTGTCTGGCTGTCTGGCTTGTCTGGCTGTCTGGCTGTCTGGCTGTCTGGCTGTCTGGCTGTCTGGCTGTCTGGCTGTCTGGCTGTCTGGCTGTCTGGCTGTCTGGCTGTCTGGCTGTCTGGCTGTCTGGCTGTCTGGCTGTCTGGCTGTCTGGCTGTCTGGCTGTCTGGCTGTCTGGCTGTCTGCTGGCTGGCTGGCTGGCTGCTGGCTGGCTGCTGGCTGGCTGGCTGGCTGGCTGCTGGCTGGCTGGCTGGCTGGCTGCTGGCTGGCTGGCTGGCTGGCTGGCTGGCTGGCTGGCTGGCTGGCTGGCTGGCTGGCTGGCTGGCTGGCTGGCTGGCTGGCTGGCTGGCTGGCTGGCTGGCTGGCTGGCTGGCTGGCTGGCTGGCTGGCTGGTCTGGCTGGCTGGCTGGCTGGCTGGCTGGCTGGCTGGCTGGCTGGCTGGCTGGCTGGCTGGCTGGCTGGCTGGCTGGCTGGCTGGCTGGCTGGCTGGCTGGCTGGCTGGCTGGCTGGCTGGCTGGCTGGCTGGCTGGCTGGCTGGCTGGCTGGCTGGCTGGCTGGCTGGCTGGCTGGCTGGCTGGCTGGCTGGCTGGCTGGCTGGCTGGCTGGCTGGCTGGCTGGCTGGCTGGCTGGCTGGCTGGAGTGGCTGGCTGGCTGGCTGGCCTGGCTGGCTGGCTGGCTGGCTGGCTGGCTGGCTGGCTGGCTGGCTGGCTGGCTGGCTGGCTGGCTGGCTGGCTGGCTGGGCTGGCTGGCTGGCTGGCTGGTGGCTGGCTGGCTGGCTGGCTGGCTGGCTGGCTGGCTGGCTGCTGGCTGGCTGGCTGGCTGGCTGGCTGGCTGGCTGCTGGCTGGCTGGCTGGCTGGCTGGCTGGCTGGCTGGCTGGCTGGCTGGCTGGCTGGCTGGCTGGCTGGCTGGCTGCTGCTGGCTGGCTGGCTGGCTGCTGGCTGGCTGGCTGGCTGGCTGGCTGGCTGGCTGGCTGGCTGGCTGGCTGGCTGGCTGGCTGGCTGGCTGGCCTGGCTGGCTGGCTGGCTGGCCTTGGCTGGCTGGCTGGCTGCTGGCTGGCTGGCTGGCTGGCTGGCTGGCTGGCTGGCTGGCTGGCTGGCTGGCTGGCTGGCTGGCTGGCTGGCTGGCTGGCTGGCTGGCTGGCTGGCTGGCTGGCTGGCTGGCTGGCTGGCTGGCTGGCTGGCTGGCTGGCTGGCTGGCTGGCTGGCTGGCTGGCTGGCTGGCTGGCTGGCTGGCTGGCTGGCTGGCTGGCTGGCTGGCTGGCTGGCTGGCTGGCTGGCTGGCTGGCTGGCTGGCTGGCTGGCTGGCTGGCTGGCTGGCTGGCTGGCTGGCTGGCTGGCTGGCTGGCTGGCTGGCTGGCTGGCTGGCTGGCTGGCTGGCTGGCTGGCTGGGCTGGCTGGCTGGCTGGCTGGCTGGCTGGCTGGCTGGCTGGCTGCTGCTGGCTGGCTGGCTGGCTGCTGCTGGCTGGCTGGCTGGCTGGCTGGCTGGCTGGCTGGCTGGCTGGCTGGCTGGCTGGCTGCTGGCTGGCTGGCTGGCTGGCTGGCTGGCTGGCTGGCTGGCTGGCTGGCTGGCTGGCTGGCTGGCTGGCTGGCTGGCTGGCTGGCTGGCTGGCTGGCTGGCTGGCTGGCTGGCTGGCTGGCTGGCTGGCTGGCTGGCTGGCTGGCTGGCTGGCTGGCTGGCTGGCTGGCTGGCTGGCTGGCTGGCTGGCTGGCTGGCTGGCTGGCTGGCTGGCTGGCTGGCTGGCTGCTGGCTGGCTGGCTGGCTGGCTGGCTGGCTGGCTGGCTGGCTGGCTGGCTGGCTGGCTGGCTGGCTGGCTGGCTGGCTGGCTGGCTGGCTGGCTGGCTGGCTGGCTGGCTGGCTGGCTGGCTGGCTGGC
This sequence comes from Chirona hameri, assembly GCA_036785665.1. NCBI lineage: Eukaryota > Metazoa > Arthropoda > Thecostraca > Balanomorpha > Balanidae > Chirona > Chirona hameri. The sequence continues at coordinate 28,397 of JAXIVJ010015722.1, forward strand.
TGGCTGGCTGGCTGGCTGGCTGGCTGGCTGGCTGGCTGGCTGGCTGGCTGGCTGGCTGGCTGGCTGGCTGGCTGGCTGGCTGGCTGGCTGCTGGCTGGCTGGCTGGCTGGCTGGCTGGCTGGCTGGCTGGCTGGCTGGCTGGCTGGCTGGCTGGCTGGCTGGCTGGCTGGCTGGGCTCGGCTGGCTGGCTGGCTGTGGCTGGCTGGCTGGCTGGCTGGCTGGCTGGCTGGCTGGCTGGCTGGCTGGCTGGCTGGCTGGCTGGCTGGCTGGCTGGCTGGCTGGCTGGCTGGCTGGCTGGCTGGCTGGCTGGCTGGCTGGCTGGCTGGCTGGCTGGCTGGCTGGCTGGCTGGCTGGCTGGCTGGCTGGCTGGCTGGCTGGCTGGCTGGCTGGCTGGCTGGCTGGCTGGCTGGCTGGCTGGCTGGCTGGCTGGCTGGCTGGCTGGCTGGCTGGCTGGCTGGCTGGCTGGCTGGCTGGCTGGCTGGCTGGCTGGCTGGCTGGCTGGCTGGCTGGCTGGCTGGCTGGCTGGCTGGCTGGCTGGCTGGCTGGCTGGCTGGCTGGCTGGCTGGCTGGCTGGCTGGCTGGCTGGCTGGCTGCTGGCTGGCTGGCTGGCTGGCTGGCTGGCTGGCTGGCTGGCTGGCTGGCTGGCTGGCTGGCTGGCTGGCTGGCTGGCTGGCTGGCTGGCTGGCTGGCTGGCTGGCTGGCTGGCTGGCTGGCTGGCTGGCTGGCTGGCTGGCTGGCTGGCTGGCTGGCTGGCTGGCTGGCTGGCTGGCTGGCTGGCTGGCTGGCTGGCTGGCTGGCTGGCTGGCTGGCTGGCTGGCTGGCTGGCTGGCTGGCTGGCTGGCTGGCTGGCTGGCTGGCTGGCTGGCTGGCTGGCTGGCTGGCTGGCTGGCTGGCTGGCTGGCTGGCTGGCTGGCTGGCTGGCTGGCTGGCTGGCTGGCTGGCTGGCTGGCTGGCTGGCTGGCTGGCTGGCTGGCTGGCTGGCTGGCTGGCTGGCTGGCTGGCTGGCTGGCTGGCTGGCTGGCTGGCTGGCTGGCTGGCTGGCTGGCTGGCTGGCTGGCTGGCTGGCTGGCTGGCTGGCTGGCTGGCTGGCTGGCTGGCTGGCTGGCTGGCTGGCTGGCTGGCTGGCTGGCTGGCTGGCTGGCTGGCTGGCTGGCTGGCTGGCTGGCTGGCTGGCTGGCTGGCTGGCTGGCTGGCTGGCTGGCTGGCTGTCTGGCTGGCTGTCTGGCTGTCTGGCTGTCTGGCTGTCTGGCTGTCTGGCTGTCTGGCTGTCTGGCTGTCTGGCTGTCTGGCTGTCTGGCTGTCTGGCTGTCTGGCTGTCTGGCTGTCTGGCTGTCTGGCTGTCTGGCTGTCTGGCTGTCTGGCTGTCTGGCTGTCTGGCTGTCTGGCTGTCTGGCTGTCTGGCTGTCTGGCTGTCTGGCTGTCTGGCTGTCTGGCTGTCTGGCTGTCTGGCTGTCTGGCTGTCTGGCTGTCTGGCTGTCTGGCTGTCTGGCTGTCTGGCTGTCTGGCTGTCTGGCTGTCTGGCTGTCTGGCTGTCTGGCTGTCTGGCTGTCTGGCTGTCTGGCTGTCTGGCTGTCTGGCTGTCTGGCTGTCTGGCTGTCTGGCTGTCTGGCTGTCTGGCTGTCTGGCTGTCTGGCTGTCTGGCTGTCTGGCTGTCTGGCTGTCTGGCTGTCTGGCTGTCTGGCTGTCTGGCTGTCTGGCTGTCTGGCTGTCTGGCTGTCTGGCTGTCTGGCTGTCTGGCTGTCTGGCTGTCTGGCTGTCTGGCTGTCTGGCTGTCTGGCTGTCTGGCTGTCTGGCTGTCTGGCTGTCTGGCTGTCTGCTGTCTGGCTGTCTGGCTGTCTGGCTGTCTGGCTGTCTGGCTGTCTGGCTGTCTGGCTGTCTGGCTGTCTGGCTGTCTGGCTGTCTGCTGTCTGGCTGTCTGGCTGTCTGGCTGTCTGGCTGTCTGGCTGTCTGGCTGTCTGGCTGTCTGGCTGTCTGGCTGTCTGGCTGTCTGGCTGTCTGGCTGTCTGCTGTCTGGCTGTCTGGCTGTCTGGCTGTCTGGCTGTCTGGCTGTCTGGCTGTCTGGCTGTCTGGCTGTCTGGCTGTCTGGCTGTCTGGCTGTCTGGCTGTCTGGCTGTCTGGCTGTCTGGCTGTCTGGCTGTCTGGCTGTCTGGCTGTCTGGCTGTCTGGCTGTCTGGCTGTCTGGCTGTCTGGCTGTCTGGCTGTCTGGCTGTCTGGCTGTCTGGCTGTCTGGCTGTCTGGCTGTCTGGCTGTCTGGCTGTCTGGCTGTCTGGCTGTCTGGCTGTCTGGCTGTCTGGCTGTGTCTGGCTGTCTGGCTGTCTGGCTGTCTGGCTGTCTGGCTGTCTGGCTGTCTGGCTGTCTGGCT
>JAXIVJ010015723.1:0-30752 GCA_036785665.1 Chirona hameri
AATATTTTGTATTTTTTGTATTTTATTAAGCAGATCACCAACAGGGTGAGTAGTATGCTTCACCCCACTGACAGGTGAAGTCACATAGTAAAACCGATAACACGATCACTCCATAAAGTACATTGAAACATTAGCAAGATATAAATAGTGTAAACAATACAAAGTGAACTGATAAATGATGCAAGATAAAAATAGCGACCGTAAAAGACGAGTTACAGATATGCTATATAAGTGATGACGTGTTTTCTAAAAGTGTTAAAATGATCTACAAGAAAATCCACCTCTGGGACGCTGTTTAAAAAAGAGTTGACTAGCCTAGGTACCCTGCAGAGTAGACTGCCCTTCACGGTGTTAACGCGGGGGCAGATCTTGTGTAACAGCTTGTGAGTGCGGTCGATCGAGCTGGTACATGAAGTGAAAAGCTTGTTAGCAAAGTTTGAGAATCTAATTTCGAGTGGAAAATGTTCCTGATGAACAATAGGTCATGCTGAATCCTACGAGCTGATAAAGAAGGTATCCGGAAGTGTTGTAACAAGTCTGAGTATGCTAAAGAAGTGGCATGACCAGATAAAGAACTATTTAAAAGCTAAATTATAAATTTGTGTTGAACTCGATCGACCCGCACTGTGTGGGAATCAGCCGCGCCCGCCCAGATCACGCTACCATATTCTAAAATTGAGCGTACGTTGGAGAAGTAAGCGCACAGTAGAGCGTTTATGTTAAACTTTGAACCATGAGAACCGGTTTGAAAAGAGCGAATTAGTAGTCCGAGCGATCTATTGGCCCTTCTGACAACATTTGTGACCTGGGGAGCAAATGTAAGTTTGGTGTCTAGAATGATGCCCAAGTCGCGAACTTCTCCAACGTGCTCGAGTTTTGAAGCACTAATAAAATATATTGTCTGGACGGGCGCGCGCCTGAGGGTCATAGTGAATGACTTGCATTTTTGGGGATTCAGAGTTAGTCCCCATCTGGCGGACCAGGCTGCCAGACGATCGAGATCCTGTTGCAGCAGTAGTCCGTCAGATGGGGATGTAATTTTGCGATAGATTTTGACGTCATCGGCGTACAGAAGGCAGCCGGACTGAATTTCAAGTGGTAAGTCATTGATGAATAATGAAAAGAGAAGTGGAGCCAAAAGAGAACCTTCTGGAACACCAGAAGTTACTGGTTTCCAGATATTTCGATTGCCGCATTGCGCGTCTCGCTGCGATAATTAGTTCGAAAGATAACCAGGGGGAGGGGGGGGGGGGGCGTTTAACGCCCCCCCCCCCCAGCCAATGGCGTTCTGCTGAGACCCCAGTCAATGCCGGGTTAACCCTTTGGTGTTGCATGAATAGAATATACTTCCAAAAATCAACTTTGCCTCCCCTAACTATGAAGAGCTTCCACCGCCCCTGATGTCACCCCCTCTGCCCCTTCCCTTGCTAGACCCCACGGCATCACTAGCGGATCCAGGGGGGGGGGGGGCAAAGCGGCAATGGCGTCGCCAGTCAGTACGTGCTTGGTTGAGATGGTAGGTACTAGGTAGGTATTCGTGGGGTCACCAATGGCACCAACGGCAAGTGCAGACACGACAAGTAACGTCATAATTTGTCTTACATTAATTATTTTTGATATGTTTAAATAATTTGATTGATTATTATTATTATATTGCAAAATTATCGATAAATATAACAATAGTCAATAAGTATCAATTTATGAGGATATATTATGTGTTAAATCAATGACAATTATTTTATATTTTATTATAATTTATATAAAATAATTATTTTATATGTGATACCAGCATAATATAGAATGATTGTTTGATTCAATAACACATGTGCTTAATGAACTCAATTAGGTATCCATAATATTAAAAAACAATCTTAAAGCTTCCCCATTCTTTCCATATTATATAACGATCAATCAGGAAGTATTTTTTTTCAACAATTCCTTTCATGATTACATTCATTGTTAATTATATATATAAAAATTGCTTAATATTAATTAATTGATACATAATAATTTTTAAATAAAACCGTTCCATTATTATAATCCGCTGCGACCGACCGCGTTAGTGACGCCAGCCCCACGAATACTGATATGTACATTGTAGTATACATACACTTTTTTCTCGACATTGTGTATGTGCGTGTGTTGTCTGTTTATAATAATTCACGGTTTTGTTAATACAATGGTTTTGCACGGAAATGTACGTATTATTACTTGCTCAGATCGGGAAGATCGGGATTCGATGCTGCTCAGACTTCCGAACATTTTTTTTAATAAATAAAATGTGAAACCATACCTATAGAATACTTCGAGAGAGCCGGAGCTGAGCCGGGGCTTGAGAAGCTCAGCAAATTGTCATAGTCATAGCCGGTTCACCATCGGCCATGCATGGCTCATACAGGTGTTCTTGGGATGTGAGACCTGAGAAACACCATTTGGGTGTTTGTGTGATGTGACGCCAAAGAAACACTATTCGGGTGTTCTTGAGTGTAACACATGAGAAACACCAGCGGGCTACTCTCTAGGTGTGACACCCGAGATACGTCTGTGAGGGTGTTCTTGGGGTGTTAGTACACTCAAGAAACACCCGATGGGTGTTATTGGGGTGTTAGTACACTCGAGAAACACCCGATGGGTGTTATTGGGGTGTTAGTACACTCGAGAAACACCCAACGGGTGTTCTTGAGTGTGACACTCTAGAAACACCCGACGGGTGTTCTTACGGTATGTAGTTTAACACAAGCCCGTAACATATTACCGTCGATATCCCGTATGGGTGCCATTGGATGACACCGTTAAAAGTGTTATTGCGGAGTCACCTATACTCTTAAAGGTGTCAGTGTACACCCGTGATACACCCTTAACCCTATTTGTAACAGGGGGGGGGGGCGGATTCCGCCCCCCTCATGTTTTTCGCAGATATCTCCAGAACGGCTAGGAGCAGGCCCATGAAATTTTGGGACTTTTCATAGAATTGAACTCCGGATTTGGAGTCAAAATTTTGAGTTCTTAACTTGAACAGAGGCGGTTCCAGGGCACAGTTTTGTGTGGGTTCGGAGGCGACATTTGGCGAAAATACGGAAATGCGATCTTCACGGTTTCTTCCTAACTGCATCAAGTATGAAGGAGTTACATCGGCTTACCGTGATTGCAAAAAGTGCAAATTAGATGATGTTAATGAAATATCATACAAAATTGCATGGCAGAGGCGGTTTCAGGGGCTTGAAAAGGGGGGTTTCCAGGAAGTATTCAATGCTTGGCGGGAAGCCAATAGAGCAATGTAAGGGGCATTTCTAGCTATCAAGATGTAAAACATAGCTTCTGCTTCCATTATTTGCATAATTTATTACATATAGAGTTTCAGGGGCGTGTTCAGGAACATGAAAAGGGAGGTGGCTGGCATGGTGATGACGATATGCCAGCGATAACGGCGCAATATACCTTTATCTTATAATAATATATGCACATATGAGACCAGAAAAGGGGATACAGTCATTTTTTTTGCAGAGGCGCGCTCAGGAATGGAAGAAAAGGGGGTCATATTATTGCAAGGAAACTAAGAGGCATGGGCGTACAATGACATAACATACTGCAGTTTTCGGATGAAACACGCACCACAGGCTACTCTACGAACGATTATAAGATAATAGGCGAGTCCAGGTAGGGTAAAAAGGGGGGTAAGCAATGTTAATTGAAGTTGTAAGTGAAATAGTCACTGTTGACTAGTTAGTATCATAATAGCGGATAATATACTTATCAAAACGTCTTGCGCCGCCCTAGTTTGGATCCTGGATACGCCTATGATGAAGTACAACATGCAAAAAGGAACTATCTATGATCAGTAACATATTTATAGTTCTGGGTAGCAACTTGTCTGCGGTTAATATTTTTCCCAATTTTACCCCCCCTTTTTCACTAACCTGGTACCGCCTATGGCAAACAAAATATTATTTATAACTGTTTTTCTAATGTCTCAATCACATACCATTTCATTTATCAAAAAAACAACACCAAAAAATGGTTTTATTACGCATTTACTTCACCCCCATATTGAGTGCCCTGCACACGCCTATGATTTTTGAATTTTCAAATGTCACCGTCATATATCAATTTCCGATTCAATCTCTATCGATTCCTATTAGTTGTGTTAAAATCGGTCGATAAACATGAAAGCTATGTTGAATCAAAAATACCACTAAAATTTGTGGTTTTTCCCCCCTGTTGCCCCCCTATCCAAAATTTAGATTGTATTATTATTTATAAATGTAGATCGTGTTGAGGGGAACCAAACACCGTTTCATTTTTGAAAATCGGACGGGTAGATCTCGAGATCTCCGGAGGGGGGGGGGGGGGCGGAATCCGCCCCCCTGTTACAAATAGGGGTAGCCAGGAGCCTGTTACAAATAGGGTTAAGGGAGTAAATATACACCCGAGAAGCACCCTATCGGGTGTTCTTGGGGTGTGAAACCCGAGAAACACCCGTCGGGTGTTCTTGGGTGTAATACCCGAGAAACACCGGACGGGTGTTTCTAAGGTATGCAGTTTAAACAGTCACACGTTTAAGGGTGTTTTAAATGTTCACAGTGCAGGTTTCCGGACCGGGGCTATCAGAGCTCTGACAGCAGTACACAAAACCCGAATCCTAACTGAGCAGAAGCATATTTGAAAGCGTGTTATAAGAAAATGTGTTATTTGTCTTGAATGTGTTTTATTATAGGTAAAGCTTTAAGTGGTGTTCTAAAATGTGTGTTTAACATGTGAGACGGTAGCGACGACGTTGACGGAACAATTTTACTTGTTATAGCAGGATCATGTAAGTGTCTAGCTGATTAGACTAACGTGCTGGTACCTATACAGGCACTCTTTCAGCGATACGGTAATCATCCGTCATAGGGTGTCAATGACACCCTAACCCGTGACACCCCGTGCGGTTGTCAAAGAAGGGTATCGTAGACATGTGAGACACCATATTTAGGGACCACGAAATGCCAAAATAAGGAGTCGTGACTCCTTATATTTCGTAGATAAAGGTATCGCACCCCGTTAAATGGTATCAGCGACACCCCTGACAGGCGTCATTTGACGGGCTCGAACTCCTTCTAGCGTGTCAGACTCCGAAATAAGGTGTCATCGACACCCCTGACAGACGTCATCTGAGGGTGTCGAACTCCTTGTATACAAGTGTCAGACCCTGAAAAAGGCGTCATCGACACTTCTGACGGGTGTCATCTAAGGGTGTCGAACTCCTTGTGATGTGTCAGACTTCGAAAAAGGGCTTCATTAACACATCCGACGAGTGTCATCTGAGAGTGTCGAACTCCTTGTGAAGTGTCAGACTCCGAAATAGGGCGTCATCGACACCCCTGATGGGCGTCATCCGAAGAGAGTCTCGATTCTCTTGAAGGAGTCAGGGCTCCCATTGATAAAGTGTCAGACACCCACGCTGGTCCAAGAAAACACCATTTTGTAGAGTCTGACTCTCTTTGACACCGTGTTTCAGTGTTCGATACCCTAAGGAGGTGCTGCAAAACACCGCTCTCCGGCGGACATTTGGACGGTGTCGCCAAATCCACGTACGGGTGTCGTATCTTCTTTCAGTGTGGGGTTGAGCGTTCCAAGGACAAGCGTTCCCTACAAAGCTTGCGGATGCGCCACTCCCTGTTTTGCAAACAGGCGCGGCATGCATACTATGCATGCGCGCCTCTATGCATTGCATAGAGACGCGGAGAGGCCGTGTCCCATCCATAATCAAACAGCCACCAGAAATGTCCTCCACGGCGGCAGCCGGTGGCAACTAATCTGATGAAGTATCTGACGGGACAGCACGCTCTGTAGACACCGGTCTTTTTCCGGTCTTGCCACACCACGCCGTTTTCCGGTCTTGCCACACCACGTTCCCGGGAGTCTACAAAATAACCTTGCGACAACTTTATTTCGCAACGTTGTGGACACCATACCGCAACCTTCTCATAACGTTGTAAGAACGTCATTTTGTTAGCTGGGGACAAACTACTGACCTGTCACCGAGCTATCCTGAACCGCAGTGGTGGCAGGGCGAATTTCCGCCACATTGTCCCCATCCAGGGCACCCATGCTGCTCCCTGTGCTTGCAGTTGAACACCCCAGGTTGCCGTTGTTGCTGCTTCACTGTAGCTTCACCCAGGAGCACAATCCGACCCTAGCAAGCAGCACACGACACCACAGCAGGCGCTCCAGCTGCTGACCGCCCCTGGCAGCCCCCGGCGACACACGGCGACACACGGCGACACACAGCGACACACGGCGGCTCCCGGCGACACACGGCAGCACACGGCAGCACACGGCGGCCCCCGGCGACACACGGCGACACACGGCGACACACAGCGACACACGGCGGCTCCCGGCGACACACGGCGACACACGGCGACACACGGCGGCCCCCGGCGACACACGGCGACACACGGCGATACACGGCGACACACGGCGACACACGGCGGCCCCCGGCAGCGCGGCACAAGTTACCGGCAGTGGCCGGCGTGCGACACTGCCGCCTGGTCGCACCTGGGACGCGAAGAAGGAGGAGCACTGCGAGTGGAGCGTGACCGGAATACGTGCGTGGCGGCTCTCCGCGCGGCGCCCTCAAGGCCACTCCATCCCACCAGCCCCGGCGCCCAGGTCCCAGTCTCACCAAGGTCGCGCTTCAGTCGGTGTCCGGACACATTGGCGAATGTTATTTTGCCGAATGTCATTTTGGCGAATGCATATCGTCGAAGGACACTTTGAGGACATGTCTTTTTGTCGAAATGTGAATATGCCGAAAGCAAAATGGCGAATGCCTTTTTGTCGAAATGCCTTTTTGCCGACGTGTCAAAATACCGAAATGTTTTTTTGCCGACATGTCATTTTGTCGAAATGTCATTTTGGCGACATGTGAAACAATCGAAATGCTTTTTGCCGAATGACATTTTGTCGACATGTGAAAAAGTCGAAATGCCTTTTTGCCGAAATGTAATTTTGTCGACATGTGAAAAAGTCGAAATGCTTTTTTGCCGAAAGTAATTTGTCGACATGTGAAAAGGTCGAAATGCCTTTTTTGCCGAGCACATCCTGCTCCACTGCCCCTCCCTTGCTGCTGTGGTTTTGCACCATCCACCAGGGCAGAAATGTAGCCAAGGGGGGGGGGGGGCGGCAGGTGCGGCGGCAGGTGCGACCGCACCACCCTGGAGGCCAGGAGGGCCCTTTTCGGCGGCGGAGGGCCCTTTTCGGCGCGCTGCGCGCGCAGAAAAGGGCCGACGAGACCGCGCGAAGCGCGGTATCATGGGCTCTTTACCACGCGAAGCGTGGTCTTTAGAGAGTTTAGAGCACTTCAGAAGCTCTGTAGGGCCACCAGGACCTCCTCTGATAGACCAGAGGGCCCCTTGGACGTTCAAAAGAGCCCTGTGCATGTCAGAGGGGCCCCTGGTCAGACCGAAACAGCCCTCTAAGTGGGTCAGGACGGCCCCCTGAACATGCCGAATGGGCCCCTAGTAGCAGAGAGGGGCTCCAGGGCAGGTCGGAGGGCCCTCGGAGCATGTCGCAAGGCGACAAAGTAGCCAGCGCAGTCCCTTGCCAGGTCGGAAGGGCCCCTTAGAAGGCTGGAGGGCCCCTGGACAGACCAGAGAGGCCCTGACAAGTTCAAAATGCCCCTGTGCATATCGGAGGGGCCCCTGACCAGACCGAAAGGGCCCCTGGGCGGGTAAGAAGGGCCCCGGAACATGCCGAATTGGCCCCTAGCCAGCACGGAGGAGCCCAGGGCAGGTAGGAGGGCCCCTGAGCATGTTGGCAGGGCAACAAAGCAGCCAGCGCAGTTCGACCAGAAGAGTCGCTGAGCAGATCGGAGGGGCTCCTGGGCAAGTCAGAGGGGCCCCTGACTAGACCCAAACGGTCCCTGGGCCGGTCGGAAGGGCCCTTGAACATGCCGGATGAGTTCCCAGCCAGACTGGAGGGGTCCCTGGGCAGGTCGGAGGAGCACCTGAGCATGTCGGCAGGGTGACAAAGCAGCCAGTTCAGTCCCTGACCAGATCAGAAAAACCTTTGAACAGGCCCAATGGGCCCCTTGACACACAAGAGGGGCTTCTTGGAAGGTCAAAGGAGTCCCTGGTCGGACTGGAAGGGCCTCAAAGCACATAGAGATCCCAGATGAAGATTAAATACAAAGAGGACTTACTCCACAATATTTTTTTTTTTTAAATCGGAGCTTTCGGGTATATTGTAACACCCTTCGTCAGCGATTAAGAGGTATTCGGTAACAGGTCATTGTTCGTCTTTAAGATGAGCAATGACATGTTACCGAATGCCTCTTAATCGCTAACGAAGGGTGTTACAATATACCCGCAAGCTCCGATTTTAATTGTATTGTAGCGTAAGCCCTCTTTGTATTTAATATATATCACCCACTCCACATCATGTCTTTTCGCGGATCCCAGATGAGTCCCTGAACAGGTCAGAAGGGCGTTGAAAAGGTCGGAGGGGCCCCAGACGATCTGAAGGGACCCTGGACCTTTCAACAGTAAGAATGCAGTTGTCCAGGGAATACATCTCAACATTTTTGCGCCGCTCCGCGGCGCAATTTAACTACAAATTCAATTATATGCGGCTTAGAAGAAGAAAAAAACGGTCCGTTTCTCAGCGCATTTATGTGTTATGTTGCTACTTTCCTATATAATTGGGCAAAATATTTCACTTTAGCATTTCTTAACGCACTTTTAAACGCACAATAACATTTTTAGAGGTACGCACCATACAGTGGCGGATCCAGGGGGGGGGGGCGTAGGAGCTGAAGCCCCCTGCCTTAGAAAACGGCGCCATATTTGTATAGGATTGCCCGGCGCCGAAGGCGCCGTAGCGTTTTCGGGAGGCCGCCAGGGCGCCCTTGCGTCTACCAACAGCATCGTAGCACTCTTGAAAGGCACCCTGGCACCCTCAGAAGACATCTTGCCGCCCTCACAACGCATTATGCCGCCCTCGGAAGGTACATCGCCGCCCTCGGAAGGCATTATGCCGCCCTCGGAAGGCACCATGCCGCCCCCGTCACCGAGGAAATATGCCGCCCTCAGGCCTGAAGCCCCCTGCCTTAGAAAATCCTGGATCCGCCCCTGGCACCATAAGCAATGTGACGCATTGATGAGAATGCATATCTAGGGCATAAGACTCAAAATTTTCGCGCCGCTCCGCAGCGCAATTTATTTAAGAGTTCCAGGTTTTGAGCTTTAAAAAATATTCCAAGTTGGTATAGCTGATTCCAAATTGGTGTCGCTGGTTCCAAAGTTGATATGGCAGTTTGCTAACTCGAGGAGGGGGGACGACAAGATATACATGAGATGCAGCGCCCGAGTGCGTCTGAGTTGCAAAGGGCGTGTCGGGCGTATGCTCGCGGGGTCTGTGGAGAGCAAGGGACACAATCACGCCCCCAGCAGGGCTGCAATGGAGCAGTCAACGCGCGGCGGAATGAAGGAGCGCGCCGAGACGAAGGCTGAAAGCGTCACGCGCACAAACAATATTGACAAATGACACCAATTGCTGCTTTCGATTGCTGCGCATGACACCAAAGGCATTCGGGAAAAATACATTTCGAACATTTCACATGTCGATAAAATGACATTCGGCAAAAAGGCATGTCGACCTTTTCACATGTCGACAAAATAACATTTCGGCTAAAAAGCATTTCGACCTTTTCACACGTCGACAAAGTAACATTCGGGAAAATGACATTTCGGCCTTTTCACATGTCGACAAAATGACATTTCGGCAAAAAGACATTTCGATCTTTTCGCATGTCGGCAAAATGACATTCGGCAAAAAGACATTTCGACTTTTTCACATGTCGGCAAAATCACATTTCGCCAAAAAGACATTTCGATCTTTTCACATGGCGGCAAAATGACATTCGGCAAAAGGACATTTCGACTTTTTCACATTTCGGCAAAATCATATTTCGACCTTTTGACATGTCGACAAAAAGGAATTTCGACAAAATGACATGTCGGCAAAAAGACATTTCGACAAAAAGGCATTCGCCATTTTGCTTTCGGCATATTCACATGTCGTCAAAAAGACATTTCGTCAAAGTGTCCTTCGACAATATGCATTCGCCAAAATAACATTCGGCAAAATGACATTCGCCAATGTGTCCTGTAACCCTTCAGTCGGCCGCTGTCCTCCGCCGCCGTTCCGCCACCGTGCCACAGCCCCGCCGCAGCCTCACTGCAGTCTGCACCTCCCGGAGAGAGGCGGCGAGCCTTTATTTCGTCCATCAATATGAGTCACGTCCACATGACCTGAGTCACGTCCACATGATATGAGTCACGGCCTCTTGCATCAAAAGTATCCACATGGCGAAAGCACAATTCTACCCACTGGCGGATCCGGGGGGAGGGGGGGGGGGCATAAGATGCAAATCCCCCCTCCCCCACAGGAATCTTGGGGGGGATTCAATACTAAGTATGGGGGTTCCCAGCGCGTTCCACCAGCCAGCGCGTTCCCTGCACTGCACGTGAAAAACAATGATCTTAGGAGAGAACTTCATAAAAACGGAAGTTTTTCTCTCGAGTGATTGAATTTGAAGTTTTTTATGTATCGGGGTACTGTTTAAAAGTTTAGTTCCAAACCCGCCGCTAGTTGTCTCCGCGAGCCGGTTACGTTCACCCCGGCGGCCGGCGCCCACGCAACAGCACGGTAGCGCGGCCTACCACTGTTAGCAAGGGGTGGTGGAGGGGCGGGGTGTGTAATTTTTCGTTCCTTCTTTAGTAAATATGTCCAGTGGGGTCAATCGAAGGTACTATCATGGATGATTACCCTAAAATGAGCACGATGGACCTGACAAGCCTCTTGCTATTGCGGAATGCAATAACAACAGGGAATAGACTGGTCTCATTAAAATGTAAATCCATTCTACAGTGATAGCCGATAGGGGTGGAATTCTTCAAACATCCATCCAGGATGACCAATAAAGGCAAGGGCGGCAAGGGCGGCAAGGGCGGCATCGGGGCAAGGGCGGCATCATATTTTTTTTTTCCAGGTGCGGCAAAGGCACAAACAGACATTGTTTACTCTTTCCAGTCAGTGCTGTAGACAGGGGTGGTAAAGTGTTCTGTCCTTATGGACAAGGTCGGGGACAAAATGTTCCTTCTCATGAAGTACACGGGTCAAAATGCCAGTAAAAATCATTACTATGTCATTGCTGTGAACATTTACTAAGCGATCATGTCCTTAGAAATACTGATCGTCAAAGCCACTTCAGATGTATTATTCACTTAACCCGCGAGTCACTGGGGGGGGGGGGGGGAGGGGGGCTTTTTTAGCCCCCCCCTTAGGAATATTAAGAATATCTCAATAACTAATGCAGATATCGACGCCAAACTTACAGTACCTATCCGGGCATCATTTCTAAACCTTTTGAGAGAAAAAATAAACAATTTCGTCAGATTATTCTTTTTAGATATAATGAATTTAGTGACGTCACTAAACACGATTTTGACACCAAAATCGGCTAAACTTTGCCAGGCCGTACAAATGCCGCATTTGAAGCAAATTGCAATCGAAAAATGTTAAAAGGTAGAATATTGCAAGGGCTACAAACCAGCTATCTCGAAGTTTAAAAAAAAATGTTTTTTTTTTACCCCAAAAATGTCAACTAAAAAAGTTGACATTTTTGGGGTAAAAAAACATTTTTTTTTCGCGTCAGTGTGAAAAAATGCTCACAAAAGCAAATTTTTCAAAGATATTGAAAAACCGGAATACATGTAAGATAACAGCGTATGGGAAACTACCATACCAAATTTCAAAATGATAACATTTTTTTTTGACTGTCATGGCATATGGGTAAATCATGACGACATATTTTGAAATTGCGTTTTTTGGCTTTTATTGACCGGATACAGACAAATACATGCCAGCACTGTTTATTTTAGATAACATTGATATCGAAACATGCTTTTTTATTTCGATTTATCAATTTCACATTTTGACCTTCAGTGACCTGAACTTGACCTGAACTTGACACTAACTTCACGTAAAGAAGTCAGGTGGTAAAATGACTACCACTATCGTATTCTACGCGTATAAGCATCCATAAAACATGCGCTGCATGACTTTCGTAGATATTTTGTGTGTAGTGACCTCTTGTGACCTGACTTTAACCTTGATCTTTTCCAACAATCTCACTTTAGCTCATATGGGATATGTATCATACCATTGACAGCACTTTGGGTGAATATAGGCGCAATAGAAAGCTATGGATGGCAAGTATTGTCCATAAACTCAAATACCTCGATTTTGACGTTTGACTTGACCGTGACCTGACATGTGACCTTAATTTGATGTTTTTAAGTTTGCGTTAGGCTAATCTCATTGAGCGCTTTCGAATGCCGCCTTGCGCGTCCCGCTGCGATCATTGGTTCTGAAGATACCAGGGGGGGGGGGCTAAAAAAGCCCCCCAGTGAGTCGTGTTACAGAATATACCCCAGTGACTGCCGGGTTAATCACCAGTAAGACGCCGAAGTTGGCGATGAACGAGCGAACGCGAAGAAAACATATGTCATGCTGTCCGATTTTTCTAAAAAGCTAGGTTTTTAGAACTCTTATCATTTTATTGGGAATAAAATCGCGTGCTTGCCTTCGCAACTTCTTCAGTGGGGACGCGGGACAGCTGTTTCCCCTGCTTCCGTCTTCCACCATCTCTGGGTTCGACCTACAACATTTAGCTACTGTCTCGTTCTTCTAGTTATGTTACGATTCGTTGATATTTGTATACTAACTGTGGTTTCTGTTATTTTCAGATATTGAGAAATACAGAGTTGTAGACCTGGCTACCAGAGTGTAACATGGAGAAGCTGAACAGAGCGTAGTAGGCACAGAACCAGAGAGCGTTACACTGGCGACGAGGCGTTTAAGATTGAAGAGCCAGGAGGTCAAAATCAAGACCGAGGAGATGAGCGAAGAAGGTCAACAGGTGGTTATGAGCCAGGCTCAGCTCCAGGAGCTGCTGGCTGGTGTGGTGGCAGCTACAAGGAGCCAGCAGCCATCCTCCGAGGGGGCAAGTGGTATAGGTCCCATGCCACTCTGCACCCTCGGTAGAGACAAAACCAGAAGATTCAAGGCCTTCGAAGATTGGATAAAGGAGGCAGAGGCTAAGATGGAATATCTTCGCATCATAGATGGCAGCAGGACAATTTCCTAGATCAAGAGTCATGCAGGACCAGAACTCATGACATTTTGGGAGAAAGAGGTCCGGGTCAGATTCACACCCACGAGGGATGGCTCGGGAGTGACAGATACCGCTGCACACACCTACGACGACATCGTGCAGCTCTCCAAGGCTGAGCTATTGGCGCTAGTCAGCCGGGACCGGGCAGTCATTGACCTGCTCAGGATGGCGCAGGGAGACATGAGCGCAATGGAGTTTGTAGCAGCCGTGGAGGATCAATCTCATCTCTGCCAGGCCGACACGCAGCCGATTATGGAGAAAGACCTGGCCAGAATGGCCCTGATCGGCGGCATGCGAGACAGGGCTCTGGCGGAGAAAGCACTGGCAGAAAACTACAGGCTTAAAACGACGATCTCCGTCATGAAGACGAGGGAGACGAGCAAAGCCAACGCAGTCGCCATGAGGGGACTGGCGGCGGTCAGTGAAGTCAAACGACTCAAGACCAGAGATCGTCAGGAGGCAGATCTGGAGGAAGAGAACGAGACCATTGCACGACTGGAAGAGGATCTGGCTGTTATGATGAAGTTCAAACGACAGGGTCGATACAGCTCCAGAGGGGGCGCAGGTGGTATCAGATGCCGCCACTGCAACCTGCCCCACGACAGAGAAGAGGAGTGCTCCGCTAAAGGCAAGCGATGCTACGCTTGCGACGGGCGCGACCACTACGCCAGGGCACCGGCGTGCCCAGACCGAAACCGAGGACCTCCAACCAGGTCAAGACGTGAAGGCCCAGCTAGCGTCAAGAGGAACACAACCAGACGGCTGCATAATACATCCAGCGAGTCCGAAGTGAGCGGAGACGAATCAGTCATTCACAGAGTGATGAGTGACGAGAGAGCGTGGCCGGGAACGAAGCCTGGCGCCAAAGAACGATACTTGTTGAAGGTAACCACGAAGGAGAAGACCACGGACGAGAAAGGGAAACCCACCAAGCGAGTGGAAGTATGGGTCGGCGGCATACCAACCCTGCTGTATGCCGATACCGGCAGCAAATACACAATTATCAGCCCCGCCATGTACCATCGCCAGATGGGTGAGGTGGTGCCGGCCCGCTGCGCGCTCAGGGCTTGGGGCGCCTCCAGCAACCTAGACGTCAAAGGGATGGTGAAGACAGAACTCGCAACAGCCCGAGGGGCAAAGAGAACAACTTGGGTGTACATAGTGGCCGGCCACCGACCAGAGCCACTGCTAGGGGCAAGGACGTGGAACGACTCGGCATCCTATCGTTCAACCCCAACGGCAGAGTGCCCACGGAGGAGGAACTAGGCCCCTCAAGCCTTGACAAAATCGAAGACGGGGGCGTTCCCGACAGACGGAAAGCGTCCTCAACAGAGGAGAACCACCAAAGCCTGAAGAAAATGAAGG
Source organism: Chirona hameri (assembly GCA_036785665.1). Lineage (NCBI taxonomy): Eukaryota > Metazoa > Arthropoda > Thecostraca > Balanomorpha > Balanidae > Chirona > Chirona hameri. Next base: position 14,585 of record JAXIVJ010015723.1, read on the forward strand.
AAAGGTGCATCCCCGACAAACTAAGGGCGGCAGGATTCAAGGTGGAGACTGGAAGATCCAAGACCGAGGCAGTCACACCAGGTGAGAAAAAAGCAGCCATGAAGAGCGTAGCCCGTTTCTACAACTCTGTGTTTCTCCCCGGGATCGGTTGCGTCAAAACCGAGCCCGTGAAGCTAGAGTTCGAAGAAGGCTTCAAGCCAACGCAGCCGCCGCGCAGAGGCGTACCCTACCACTATCAGGAGAGGTTGTCCCAGCACCTGTACATGATGAAGAATGAGGGGGCAATTGAAGACGTCAACCCGAGAGAACCTCTGGATTGCGTTATGAACGTCGTCATCACAGACAAGAAAGAGGGTGGTCAGATTCGAATGAACATTGACGCAACACCACTGAACAAGGGCATGAAGATGACCAAGAACCACGTGAAGACGGCTGCAGAGGTCCGACACGAGCTCGAGGGCGCGGCAGTATTCTCTGAATTGGACATGGGATACGGCTTTCATCAACTATCACTGCATCCCGACACTGCCAAGTAAGCCGTCTTCCAGACCCATGAAGGCATCCACCGGATGAAGCGACTGTTCTTCGGAACGCGACCCGCATCAGGGATCTTCCACCACGAGGTTTCCAAGTGCTTCAGGGGCCTCAAGGGCGTCACCACCATCCACGACAACATTCTCGTGTACGGTGCCACGGTGGACGAACACAATCGACACCTGGAAGCCTGCCTGCAGCGGGCTGAGGAGAAAGGTGTCAGACTCAAGTTGTCCAAGAACTCAAGCATCTTCAGTGGCACAGACGTGTCAGCTGATCCCAACAAGATCGCCGCCATAGTTGAAGCCGGAAGACCCGAAACCGTAGAAGACGCCAGGAGCTTCCTACAGGCCTGTGCGTACAACGCCAAATTCGCCTTTGATCATTCCAGCCACGCCACGTATCAGGAAGTAACAGCGCCTCTTCGAGAGATGCTCAAGGTGGGGGGCGAGGTTCTCATGGACTGAAGAAAGAGAGCACAGCTACCAGACCCTTATCAACATCCTGTCGGACAAGGCGACTCTTCGACCATTCCGACGAGATAGTCCAACACACTTCATCTCAGACGCGTCCCCCAAGGGAATCGCCGCCACGGTGTACCAGGAGGAGGACGGGACTCTGGTTCCAGTGGACCACGTGGACAGGGCTCTGTCCGCCGCAGAACAAGCGTGGCAGTCACAGATCGAGTGGGAATTGCTTGCCAAGTCCTGGGGCATGAGGCAGCTCCGCGCCTACCTTGTGGGTAGCCACTTCACCAGTTGGGGCGACCACGCTCCGTTGGTACCGTTATACAACAACGCGGCGAGGCCGGCCAGCAGGCGGATAACCAAGCACAGGCAGCAGGTGCAAGACCTCTTCTTCACCGACAAGTTCCTAGCCGGTAAACAGAACCCCTGCGACTTCAAGAGTCGATTCCCCATGTCCCTCAGCGGCCTCTCACCTGCGGACAGGGAGAAGTTAGAGGTGGACGACAACGACGCCGTACAGGTGATGCGCATCCTGGTGGCGGACCTACCCCCGGCAATATCCATCGACAGGTTGAAGGAGGCGGCTGCTCGGGATCAGACGTACCAGATGCTGGTACAGGCGGTCACGTCCGGCTGCAGGCCACATCGGGATGAGCAGTTCCTTCCCTACTCCAGGGTCTGGCCGGAGCTCAGCGTCCTCGATGGCCTAGTCATGAGAGGCGACAGGATCGTCATTCCGGATGCGGATCTGGGTTGCGACGTCGGTAACATGCGTCAGTGGGTGGTGGAGTTGGGCCATGAGGGTCACGTTGGCGCTGATGCCGCTAAGAGGCTACTCCGGAAGCGCCTCTGGTTTCCGGGCATGGACTCCATGGTGGACGCCAGGACCGCTCATGCCTCGCCTGCAGCGCTGCCACGAATATGCCGCACAGGGATCCCCTGCGGCCCACGAAGGCGCCCGATCTGCCCTTCACTAGGGTGGCAGCCGACCACTGGGGCCCCACACCATGTGGCCGATACATCCTGGCGGTGATTCCTCACCAGATACGCGGAGGTAGAACTAGTGAAGGGAACCTCCGCCGAGGACAACATCCACGCACTGGACAACATCTTCTCTCGCCACAACCCACCGGAGGTCCTGCTGACGGACTCGCGACCACCGTTCAACACGGGACCAAGCCACCCGCTGCAGCGATACTACAGTGCGATGGGTATCGAGCACAGAACTACCATCTCTGCAGAGGACCCAGAAGCCAATGGCGTCTGTGAGGCCTTCATGAAGCACCTGAAAAGGTCTGGCACACCAGCTACGCACAGCACAGAGACCCGATTCTGGACCTCAATCGCCACCTGCGCAGCGTCAGGGCTACCCGGCACCCTACCACAGGCGCTATACCAGCTGAGCTGCTCTTCGGCCGAAAGTTCAGGACCATCCTACCCGACCTCAGGCCCAATCCCGCCGGCAGGAGACCTGACATCCTACAGGCCAGGAGGAACGACGAAGCCGAGAAGTACAAAATGAAGCTGTACAAAGACATGCCCACCTACGTGAGACCTCCCACCATCCAGGTCGGTGATCAGGTCCTGCTGCGGCAAAAGTCCACCAAGCGCGACCCACCCTACGACCCCGAGCCATACACAGTGGTGGACGTTCATGGCACACATATCACCGGCGATCGGTCAGGCAGCACGAAAACGCGGGACAGCCAGAGATGGGAAAAAAAGATGGCCTAGATGGCCTGCATTGCGCGATGCGCAATCCCGTATTATTCCCTGTATCCCGTATCCCGTATCCCGCATCCCGCATCCCGCATCCCGCATCCCGCATCCCGTATCCCGTATCCCGTATCCCGTATCCCGTATCCCGTATCCCGTATCCCGTATCCCGTATCCCGTATCCCGTTCCCGTATCCCGTTCCCGTGTCCCGTTCCCGTATCCCGTTCCCGTATCCCGTTCCCGTATCCCGTTCCCGTATCCCGTTCCCGTATCCTGTTATCGTACCCCGTTCTCGTATCCCGTTCTCGTATCCCGTTCCCGTATCCCGTTCCCGTATCCCGTTCCCGTATCCCGTATCCCGTATCCCGTTCCCGTATCCCGTTCCCGTATCCCGTTCCCGTATCCCGTTCCCGTATCCCGTTCCCGTATCCCGTTCCCGTATCCCGTTCCCGTATCCCGTCCCGTATCCCGTTCCCGTATCGGTGAATTTCAACCCGATCGGGCAAGTAGTTCCTGAGATACAAAAAAGGTGCGCACGTGCGCACGTGCAGAGGCACCCCACCCATGACTTGTGGGTAGGCGGCGGCGGAGGGGTCCCTAACCACACACCAAATTTGAACACAATCGGCTTAGCCATTCCTGATATATAGAATAGGGGTGAGCACGTGCGCACGTGCAGAGGCACTCCACCCCTGACTTGTGGAAAGGAAACGGCTGAGAGGTCCCACACACCAAATTAGAACGCAATCGGTTCAGCCGCACTTAATCCACACGTGAACCGGTCTTAATACCTTACGTGAACTGCGCTTAAGCTATACGTGGGAACCGCTCTTAATTTGCACGGCGGAACCGCGCTTAAGATGCACCGGGAACCGCGCTTAGAATGCACGCGGGAACCGCGCTTAAGTTGCATGGGGGAACCGCGCTTAAGTGGCAATTAATCTATTAAAAAACTTTATTTTTGCTGATCGTTGGATGGGCAAGGCACGTGACTCACTGATGCCAAGTGCGTTTTTCGAATCTCAAATATCGCAGCTCCTCACTTGAAACGTCATTAATCTATTTAAAAAAAATGGGAAAAGGTGAATATCAGTCACCCGCCGTTGCTCCATGGAGCAACCGCATCGGTCGAGCAGGAAGAGGCAGACATCGATCTCCCAGGATCACCGGGGCCGAGCACCACACAGACCATCCCTCAACATCCCGGTGGTCCCGAGATCACCAACGCAGCCCCGCTTCTGAGCCCGACGACACCATCTCCCGAGAGACAGGAAGACCGGACCGCACACCGCAACCAGCTGAACGAGAACGCCCAGGCCGCTACACCCGCTGGACGTCCTCAGAGGACTCGACGTGCCCCATACCGTTGGACTCCTCCGATATAGGACTCCGCACGAGGAAGTGAAGTGTCCGTTAGGTGGGACACCTAACAGCTGTCTCAGTCGGTGTCTCGATCTTGTCTCAATCTAGTCGGTCTTTTGTTCTATTATCGTTTTCTGTTTGTATATTTCACTGTGCTTTCTGTTATTTTGAGCATATAACAGGTGTCTCGCTCTTCTAGTTATGTTACGATTCGTTGATATTTGTATACTAACTGTGGTTTCTGTTATTTTCAGATATTGAGAGATACAGAGTTGTAGACCTGGCTACCAGAGTGTAACATGGATAAGCCGAACAGAGCGTAGTAGGCACAGAACCAGAGAGCGTTACAGCTACCTGAACACATGAGACTGTCCCAGCCAACATACCCAGATGGCACCCATATGGTTTTTACATGGGCCAGATGGGCCCACATGTGCAAAGCTGGGCAACCCACATGGGACCCAAGTGGGCCTATATGGGCTGGAAATGGTGGGCCCATGTGGGCCCATATGGGTTGAAAATTGTCCTAGATACATGGTTTGTGTACAAAGTTAAGTCGTAAATAGCAGCGAAATCAGCTTTACAAATTCAGCGCGAATCCTCTTCTAAACTCCGAATAATTCTAGAAAGTTCATGCTCCCACTATCAGGCATGCTGGAATAATCACGTGAAAACTGAGAACCCGCATGCAGTACGTGTGCTCTAGTGTTTTGTAGTTGCACTTCTGTTGTGGACTATAGTGGTCTAGTGGTTGGTAGTTGCACTAGAGCAGTGTACCCTTGTGGTGTAGTGGTTTGAAGTGGAGCTCAGTGGGACTCTCAACCTTGTATTGGTGAGTAGTGGCACATGCAATGTCTGCACAGTGATCTCTACAGAACAGTAGAGTGAAAAGCTGCTTTCACCACTAGACCACTAGATCTATTGAGACAAAAGTCCACAACAGAAGTGCAACTACAAACCACTAGACTACTAGGAACCACTAGCGTAAGCACCACAAGAAACCACAAGGATCCACAATCCCACTAAGGAATACTACTAAAGACCACTACACTCCACAAGAAACCACTAAAACTACTAGCAAATGTATTGTGGTTTCTAGTGGATATTTCAAGGGTCCTTGTAGTTGAGGTGCAACTCAACAGATGGCGCTATCAACAAACAATTATTTTCCCGTATTGTTTTGCCAAAAACAGACATTTCCTTAACATGTAGGAGGACAGTTTGAATTGGGAAATGTCGCGAACAGCAATGCAAAGGAAGATGCTGTCATGGGATCTGAAAAATGAATTGCTTAGATATAGTCTATGCTAATGTGTAAAACCTACGTAGCATTTCTAAAGTCAGAAGGTTATATATGGTAAAAGTTCAGGGCAATTAAACCGCGGCGCAGTGTCGCCTAATGATGCTGAGACAGGAAACATGGCCTGGTTACAGCACATTGTCTAATGACATGTGCAGGAGATTCGCCTATTAAAGGCATAGTCCACTTTGAAAAAGGAAGGTATTCATATACATGGTTTCCAATGGGTCGGACTATATGGCTCCCATATTGAGCCCATATGGTGCCCATGTGTGGCCCATTTGGGTGCCCATGCAATACCCATATGGTTCCCATGTGGGTCCCATCAGGGTGCCCATGCAATACATATGGGTATTTCCCCATGTGTTACCCATGTGGTATCCAAGGTTTGTAAAGACAAGGTCTATATGACAAAATCACGTGACCAAGCGATTATGAACCGATCAGCAAGATTTCGAGTTAGCCATTAGAGAATAGCACGTACAACCATTCCCGGGGCTCCTCCGCTTTTTTGGACCTGAACTTTTTTTTTGCACGTGCCGAAACTCCCATTGGATTAACAGCGAGTCGTGGAAGCGTACTCACTAATGTAAAACGAAGTATGATGCCAGCCTATTGAGACAAAAGTAATCATAGGACGATGTGCACAAATAATTGGAGTTTTTTTTATGGTATTTTCATATTTATTTTCACCTTCACATTTTGCAGTATCATGGCTCCGGAGTGGACAGCTCCATACCAATGGCAACGGTTTTGGTGTTTTTTGTCCAATTTGGTCCACTTAGAATAAACCAATCTGTATAAAACGCAAAACGACACCGTTTTGGACTACGCCGGATCGAATGGTGAAGAAATCACGCAGATCAGTCCTATAGCCTCGGAGCATGGGCTTGCTTGCAGCAGTTGTTGGTGGTTTTTGTCCAATTTGGTCCACTTAGAGTAAGCCAATCTGTATAAAACGCAAAACGGCACCGTTTTGGACCACGCCGGATCGAAAGGTGAAGAAATCATGTAGATCGGTTCCATAGCCTCGGAGTATGGGCTTGCCTGCAACTGGTTTCGGTGGTTTTGGTCCAAATTGGTCTACTTAGAATGAACCAATCTGGATAAAACGCAAATCGGTACCATTTTGGACCACGTCGGACTGAATGTGGAAGAAAAAAATAATGCAGATCGGTTCAATAGCCTCGGAGCATGGGCTTGCCTGCAACGGTTTTTGGTGGTTTTAGCCCAATTTGCTCCACTTAGAGTGAACCAATCTGTATAAAACGCTAAAGAGCATCGTTGTGGACCACGCCGGATCGAATGGTGAAAAAATCACGCAGATCGGTCCCATAGCCTCGGAGCATAGGCTTGCCTGCAAATTTGAACTACAAGTTTTGATCCAATTTGGTTCATTTATATTAGACTAAAGTGGATAAAACGCAAAACGCACCCATTCCGCCAATAAAACGGCACCCATTCCGACCAGTTAAAATTGAATGGTGAAAAAATCACTCAGATCGGTCCAGTAGTTTCGGAGCATGGGCTTGCCTGCTAATCTGGACAGTTTTTAGACCCTCCCTATTCAATACAAACAAAACATGGCTGCATTTATGATGTGACCAAGCCCGCCCTCAGCTAATGCAATACGAAATTGTTAACATTCATATTGACATATATAAAGTCATCTCCTCATATTCATATATTGCTGACCAATATTGATATATTGGTAAGTAATAAATTAATATGAGGAGTTGACTGTTTAGCAATAATAAATGTATCACGTGATCAAAACAATACCTACACCCCTACACCGGCAAAATAATAGTGCGGAAAACAATAGCCGAAGTGCGCCAAAAAAATCAACCTTTGGACCTGCCATATATGGTCATGCTCCGCCCCGTTATGGTCACGTGGCATTTGAAGGGGGGATGGTGGTACCCAAGTGCAATTTTGTGTTCGCCCATGTGGGTCCGACCTGGGGCCCATGTGTTGCCCAAATGGTTTGGCCCATGTGGGTCCCATGTGGAGACCACTGCCAAAATCATGTGGGTCCCCATGTGGTCGGCCCATACAGGGCCCACGTGGAAATGATGTGGGCCATGTGGGCTGCCCATTTCCAATGGGCAGCCCATATGGGGCCCATGTGGTAACCATGTGTGCATGTTAGCTGGGGTGTGGCTTGGACCTACAGCTGCAGTTAGCTACGGCTACCCAGTAGAGCCCTTTATGGAAAGGGAATCCCATGGAAACCATGGAACGGGATGGAAATATATGGGAATGGGGCCATTTTTTAAAATGCAACAGGTTGGAACGGGTTTGGGACAGCCCATATAATTTGTTAGCACCACAAAAAGTGAAATATGCTGAAACGGGTAGGAATGGGAGCCCCATCAATTATCAATTCGGATTGGAACGGGTTTGGGTCTGGCTGAATGGGTTAGGACGGGATGGGGGCTGAAAAAGTGCTCCATTAAGGGCTGTACTACCCAGTTCATGACCCAGTTTACTTAGGTCCGTCAGGATACCTACCTATAGGAAAGGTTTCGTTGCGCTCAGTTGCTTTAACTCACTTTGTATCCATTATAGAATGCACATTATCGTCATGTAATGCGTTATATTAAAAAAATCACAAATCGGCAATTTCGAACACAGCCCAAACCATTTCATTAGCAGCATAAAAATCTGGCCAGTGGATGACGAAAGGTGAGGCGAGCGTCATCGTGGGCCGGCCGAGCAGCAGGGGACAGCTGTGGGGACGGCGAAAACGTCAACAGGGTCCGTCCCCTTGTTATGACGGAGAAGGAAGAGGGTCGACCCGGATGCACTTCGCACGGCGGCGGCGGACGCCAGCCGGCCGGGAGGGGCGGAAGAGTGCCCCCCGAGGCGTCCCCCGTGTACACAACTAGATCATTCGTGGCAGCTGGGAACTAGGACCAGCCGATTGGCGAAGGACGTGACGAGAGGCGTGGCGCTATACGTCGCAGCCTGTGGCCGCAAAACGCCAATCTGGCAACCGACCAGGCGGAAGAGGCGAAAGCGTTTATTAGGGAAGGGAAAGTTGTTAAAAGGCATGGGAGAGAAAGGAGAGGGACTTTGTTTTACTTCAGGACGGTGGAGAAAGCAGTGGGGAGTGAGGAATGATTGGGGAAGGATGGGCCTCGCCACGAGGCGGGGCACCACGGCTCTGAGTCTCAGATGTGAGGTTGGTCGACGTTGGGCTTCAGGCTGTGACAGAATATTTTTATAGTAACTTTGTGGAGAGTCATCATGAAAATTAATTGCCTCAGTCAAGAAGTTTTTTCTTCTGAAACAAGAGAAAGCCAAGAGGGAATGGACAGAAGGGCCGAATTGATAACTGAGGCTGAAGGGCTGCAACCCTGAAAATTGGTTATTGTTGTTGTTGTTGTTTGTTTAAATTGATTTGGCGAAAGAAGAGCATGCGCATCATCACAAGTAAGGTCGAAGGTCAACACAATCCTGTCGGTCCTACCTTCCACTCGTCGTTAGTTTGTACATCCCCGTGTACCATTTTACAAATTTTGCACAGTCATTGGCGGACGTTCTATTCCGATTAAATCACCTGCCATGAATTGGTCATTTAGTCACAGTATGTTTTTTTGTAGCTGTGTGCCAGTGCGCAAGCTCGGAATCATAATTTATCGAATTGTCTGAAATATATGCAGATCATGGTACTTACATTTACATTCTGGGTTGTTAAGCATTGACAATCATTTTAGGAACGTTATGCCCCAAAGCTGATGATTCACAATGTTGTGGCAATGCTGGGGGTGGTTCCGATTGCATTTATTTGACTGATTTGACTGATCGAACTGATATGACTGATTTGACTGACTGAATTACGCGAACTATCTTCGAACTGCTGCCTATAAGACTAATTGTATTTTGTTCACGAGACGATTAACTTAAACTATCGGTGCACCATTTCCTGTAAAAAACCCTTGTGTGAATTATACATATTTATCTAATTTGGATTGTGAATGAAGGTTGACTGAGGAAGGAATAATGATGAGCGACTGATGGAGCAACAGATGGGGTGGGGGGGGGGGGGGGGGTGGGGGGGGACTAACGTAATATAATTAACCAGTAAGGCGCCGTAGTTGGCGATGAATGAGCGAGCGCGACAGAAATGTATGGTGAATTTCAACTCTATCGGGCAAGTAGTTTCTGAGACACACTAAAAGGGTGCGCACGTGCGCACGTGCAGAGGCACCCTTCCCCTGACTTGTGGGAAAGAGGCGGCTGAGAGGTTCCTAACCAAACACCAAATTTGAACACAATCGGCTCAGCCGTTCCTGATATATATAATAGGGGTTTACACGTGCGCATGTGCAGAGGCACCCCACCCATGACTTGTGGGAAGTTGGCGGCGGAGGGGTCTCTAACCACACACCAAATTTGAACACAATCGGCTCAGCCGTTCCTGAGATATATACTAGGGGTGTGCACGTGCACACGTGCAAAGGCACCGCACCCTGACTTGTGGGAAAGTGGCGGCTGAGAGGTCCCTAACCACACACCAAATTTGAACACAATCGGCCCAGCCGTTGCGGAGTTTTTTTTAACGAGAAAACACTTTTCAACACCCCTCACGCGGCACGCGCCACGCGTAGTGGTAGTCACCCACATGAGTCGGCATTGGTCTCAAACAGGTTAGGTTGGATGGGGCTACTCAGCAAAAACAAAAACGCTTGTCAATCGGATGTGCGGTTGCAGAGATATTAGCTTCTCAAAAGTGTCGCAACGGGCCGGGCCGGGCCGCTCATATTCAGATTTCCCCATATATCACGGAAGGACGGCGTAATAATAGTAACGTAATAATATTAACGAAGAGGACAAGCCATGACGTGAATTCAATGCTTACAAGGCAGGGTAATGCATTTTCTTTTTCGCGGCTCGATGTCATTAAATATTCAATTGAATTCCGAGGTTTAAATGTATGTTTTGGTGAACAATGTTTACTGATATATTGAATGCCAAATGTTTCTGGTGAAGTCCAAGTGATGCGATAATTTGCGTGAAATACCTGTACGATATATTTTGAGAAATTGCTAACCGGATTTCCCGGTAGACAGAGTAGCAAAGATTTGACCTTAACCTTGTCATTCGACTTCCGGTTAGGTGGATGAAATTGGTATAATCGATGAAATTCCTATATCCGGCTAAATATTCAAAGTAAATTAACTTCACCATGTTAGTTTGACTTTTAACCTGTAAGCCTAGCCTAGGGAGACATAATCCGTTGGTGAAATCGTGTAAGGAGGAGCCAGAGGGCCATCGGGCCGGCTCACGAAGAAGGAACCCGGACCTTATTCCAACGGACCAATTTCCTATTAACCCTCGCCCTACGGGAGCTTTTTCACCTTAGCCCTACAGGGGGAGGGCCTGGCAGGCCCCCTGTTAACTTCCAAACCAAGCAACTTAGAGCAATGCAGTAAAAAAACAGCATGTTGCCTGTCATAAGTCCAATCTAACAGTATGCGACTTTTAGGTTTTAGGTCAACTGGTGACCTTCCAGGTCAAGTGAATGAGCTCGGATTTACCACGTCCAGAACAACAATTTTGCTCTTCAGAAAACCTCAAAATTAGAAATTAAGACGTGTAATAAAAAGGTATGTTCCTGGACCAGTCATGGCTCAGAAATACAGAAAAGGTAATTATTTGATCGTATCTTGTCCAAAAAAGTCAAAAAAAGTTATTAAAAAAATGACGTCATCAGTTTCTTACACTTAGGGAGCCATCACTCAGTCAAAAATAAAGATATTTCTTTGAAATTTGGTATGGCTTTTGTCCATACTCAGTTATCTCACATGTATTCCGTTTTTTTAACATCTTTGAAAATTTTGATTTTGTTGGGATTTTTCCCAAAAAATCATATGTTTTATTTTTATTTTGGCGGTCAAAAACCTAAAATTTTGCAAATCCGAAATTGCCATTGTAAAGAAAATGCCATTTTGTATCTTTGGTAAATTGCGTTTGCAATTTCCTTTAAAACTCTGTTTTGTACCATTTGTCAAATATTTATCGTTTTTTCACCAGCATGATGTCATCGAAACATGATTATCTCCTAAATTACTCAACCAATGTCAGTTACATTTTTATAGCATACGTATAAATGTTTTAACCTCAGCTACCAAAAATGTAAGCAAGATACGCCGCATGTGCAAAAAGTTATTCAAGAAAAACCTCAGAAGGGGGGGTCCTAAAAACGATCCCCCTGAGGTTTTTCTTGCATAATTAGTTAGAAATGCGGTGCATCTAGCTGAAATTTTCAGTAGCTTAGTATACAACAATTATACGTATGCTGCAAAAATTTATTAAAATGGGTTAAGAAATTTTGGAAATAATGATATTTTGATGACGTCATGTCGGGTAGAAAAACGATAAATGTTTGAAAAATCGTAAAAAAGGCAAATAATCAAATATCGAAAATGTCATTTTCTTTAAAATGGCAATCTCGAATTTCAAAATTTGGGGTTTTTGACCCTCAAAATCAACAAAACAGTTTTAAAAAAAATAATCACAAAATCTAAATTTTCAAAGATGTTAAATGGAATACATGTGAGAAAACTGAATATGGACAGTACTCAAACCAAATTTCAAAGAAACATCTGTTTTTTTTTTTGACTGAGTGATGGCTCCCCTAAGTGTAAGAAATTCATGACGTCATTTATTTAAATCACTTTTTTGAACTTTTTTTGACCAGATACGAATACATAATTACCTTTTCTGTATTTCTGAGACAAAACTGGTCTAGGAACATGCCTTTTTATTTACATTTATCAATTTCTCATTTTGAGGTTATCTGACGGAGCAAAATCGCTGTTCTGGACGTGGTCGATCGAGGTCATTCACTTGACCTGGAAGGTCACTCGTTGACCCGAAACCTAAAAATGGCATACCGTTAGATTCCAAACATGACAGGCATCATGTTGGTTCTTACCGCGTTGCTCTATGTCGCTTGGTTTGGAAGTTAACGGGGGGGGGGGGGGGGTCTTTTTAGGACCGAAGGTGAAAAAAGCTCCCGTAGGGCGAGGGTTAGCCCGCAAAATTTCACCAACCCTCACCCTAACCGTGCAGCGACCTATGTGCTCGCCGATGACTGACTTGCCTCCAAATAAAAAAAATGTTTGTACGGGTCCAAGTGCGAATCCAATGTTGCAATCATGGAAACAGACGCATACGTCAAAATTACTCCAAGAATTTAGTAATATCTCAAAACCACGGGACGTAACATCCTGAAAATGTCATAGTTCGATTACTGATCTCAAGCAATCCCCGTGAGCAAAATTACGAAAATATTGCAAATTGTTGCAAATGTTGCAGGCGGCTATAATTGTTGCAAGCGATGCCGAAGAACCCCATAATTGATGCCCTTCCAATCAGCGGCCCAAAAGTCACCCGAACAAGAGTTTTAAATTTTCGAAGAAATTGTTGCAGAACGCTGCATGTTGCAAGACCCGATTGCACCGGAAAACTCCGTTACAGTCACATTAATTTAGGTGACGTAACTATTGGTAAAATGTCCTTACCGGGTTGGGAACTGAACTGGGGTAAATTGCCTACCGACTGTATTGGCTGCAATTCTTGATGCGCCTTTGTCATGGATACGTTCTCGAGTCCGCCTTAGTTAATCCATTTTACATCTAAGTTCAGTTTGACAAACAAGACGAGCTCATTCATTCCATCGAACTTTGCTTAGAAGAAACTGAAGTGCCTTGTCAGTGACTTTCGAGGGGAAACGGGATTCTACTCGATGCGCGCTGCTTCTAAACACTAAAACGAAGAATTTCACCAAGTCTTGGAACACATTAATGTTTTTGTGTGGCAAATTTTCAGGGGGGGGGGGGAGGGGGACAGGGGGAGGGGAGGGGGCAGTCGCCTCCCCTGTCGTCGGGCAGGGAGAGAAACATATCTTTTTGCCCCCCCCTGAATTCTAAGAAGGCCCAATCAAAACTAAGAGAGGACCCCAAATTAAAAAGGAGGTCCCGGTGAATGTTCCAAAATATCGAGCAAGGGAGTAGCCAAGGGGAAGGAGATCTATGGTGGCAACCAAAATTATCGATTTTTTAGGGGCCCTTTGTCGGCCTGAGGGGCTTTGGTTGGCTTGAGGGGCCATTGGACAGCCCACATAATATTTTTTAGGAGGCCCCCACGAAAGAGCGGAGGCCCCTTCTCAAATGGAGGTCCCTTGACTTTGTCCCCTCCCCTTGCAATAAATCTGTGGCGCCGCCCCGGGCATAAGTATATTTAAACCCGAAAATAGTTAAATGAAACCCGAAAATACGGCATGAAAATCCAAAATACAGCACGATTTGAGAGGTGACTGCCCATCATCGAAAAAAAAAAGTTTGCCCCCCCAGTCAAAATCTCTTACAGGAGGCCCTGGTGCATACCTACAAAATAACACACATCGGGGAACCACGGAGTTGCACAATGAGAAGCTCCGGGCACCATCGCTATCGAATAGATTCTGACAGGTGATCTGAAAACAATACCTACGTGCTACAGCGCTGCTCAAGGCGATTAACATCGCGTACAAGGCTGCACGTGAGCTTTGCGTCTCGCATTAAGCGAGCATTCGAAGCTCTATGCTGTGCTCGCAGCGGTCTATCGCAGCTCGCTCTGCGCCGCGCCGGCTGTACAGAGGACACGAAGGACGCAGAGTTACACAGAACAGGGGAAGGTCAGCAGCAGCGGAGGCGTATATGTGGTCTCCTGTGAAGCATTGGTGGAGCAACGGCTCCGACATCTTTGACTGCACCTCTTTCTCGCCGATTAACCCTATTCCCTGCGTGCGGCCAGAATTACGTTGACCTGCGGAGGGGGTTCTGTCCCCCTCCTCCTAAAGATCTCGATAACCGCACGGTATATTCGATGGAGAAAACGCCATTCGATTCGTCATGACAAGATCTCTCTTTTTTACCCCAAAACTTATTTTGTGTTCCACAATAGGGGGCCAGGGGGCAAACAATACGAAAGTGTTGGGTGTTTTTTGAAAGATCATTGCGGCCATGTGGTTTGACGATTTGCATGCCTAAAACGTGTTTGAGCTTCAAATGTACTGGTCTTCTATATATCAAAAGACAACAAACAAAATAAAAAATGATAGGCGTGTTCAGGGGATGTCAAATGGGGGGAGTTTTTATTAAAAAAATATGTGCGGTTCGTGATTGTTTGGGACGACATGAACGCCCACATGTGGGCATTATATGCTGTAATTTGTTAAATGTAATATATTGCGCATAGGCGGATCCAGGAAAACAACGTGGGGCACGTATCGCTTTTATTGTCTTACTAATTTTGAAGTTGGACCTAATTTGAGGTACGGTATCGCCTCCCATTTTTTTTGTAACTGAGTGCGCCTCTGCCCCCCCCCCACAAAAATATGTACAATCCCAGTATCTATGATGTATATTGCATTGAAATTGTTTCGGACGTATTTATTGCACTGCAAACCACGAAGGAAGTATGCGCCGCCAAACCGCATTCGTAACACCCTCCCCAAAACATGAGCCTAGCACCGCCTCTGCTAAACCGATATTTCACAATTTAAACACAACACGCGCCATTCAATTTTTGGAAAAGTCACCAAGTTTCAGGACGCCAGGCTAAACGGTTTAGAAGTAGCAAGTGAAAAACCACCGGGGGGGGGGGGGGGAGGGTCAGAATCTGCCCGCCCGCAGGGGGTCAGAATCTGCCCCCGCAGGGAATAGGGTTAACAGTGCTGAGCGGACGGTCCAAAGACATCGCCAGGATTTTATAATAGAGGAGGGGGGGGGGGGGGGGGGGGGTGATAAATCGGGATCGCAGGGAATAGAGTTAACAGTGCTGAGTGGATGGTCCAAAGACATCGCCAGGATTTTAGAATAGAGGGGGGGGGGATAAATCTGTCTTGTAGATGACATCTACCCGAACATCTAATTTCTCTTCGGAGTAAGGCCATTTAACCTTACATATAACATGCAAGCAAAAAGGAATCCACTGGGATCTAGGATTCATTGATGGACGCCGAGGTAAGCTCGTGGACTTCACCATCACCAACGTGCCTCATTATTTTCGATCCGGAATAGCCTCTAATCAGAAACGACTTCAGAACGTCCCTGAGCAGAGGTGTGGGTGTAAGTTGTCCCGCTTGTCCCCCGTGGCGACGCCAATGGGAAGATGACGTGGATGCCATTTTAGCGACTCTGAGACGTCCGGCCCCGGACCGGGTGAGTTGACGTTACATAGCAAACAAACGCTGGTAGATCGGTATCTATACAATATATATACATGCTATGTTTTCTTTGTTCCACAACGTTAACGGTCCCTGCCTGGCCTTGGAGGGAAACGCGGAGGAAGCCACCTGGCAGGACTGCTTGGGGCATTCACTTTTTTTTTATTCACTTTGGGCAAACACGTTGATTTCAACCCCCTCCGGTTTTTCATGAATAGCGGGAAAACTGCGGAGCGCAACGCCGCCAAATTTGGTACAGATGTTTGTACATCAATTATCCACATAGTCTTTAAAAAAAGACCTCGGGTCATCTCAGGTCAAGTAGCCAGGCCAGGTCATGTGACCCACCTACAAAACGTTTTGTGGTCATACCACAGCCACAGTTTTTGACCGATCGGTTTCAAACTTACAGGATTTCAAGAGGGCATATATATATATATATTATATATATATATATATATATATATATATATATATATATATATATATATATATATATATATATATATATATATATATATATATATATATATATATATAATATATATATATATAAATATATATAT